>MNCI01001713.1:121583-195485 GCA_015680685.1 Gnetum montanum | reverse complement strand
ATCTAAGTGTCCATCCTTAGTGTGAGTGGTTGTTCCTGCCATGAACAGTTGGTGCTCACGGGGATCAGAGCCTGTAGCATGTACAGTTGATCGGAGGCCCTGATGCCTAACCTCTTCACCATTGTGAGGAGGAGGAACATCATTTTCCAAGAAACCCATTGTGAGGGGTTCCTTGTCTCCTATTTCACTAAGGACATGGAGGACCTTTCCCTTCAACAATGAATGTTGGCTCTTCTGCCTTTCGTTTCAAATACGTTGTGCATTTGTGGGATGATAATCCCTTGTGTCATAATCTTCCGCAACGTATTCAGCAAATAGCTCTTGCATGCCAATCTGTGCTAAGGCACGGAAAAACATGCTAGGGATAGATCGATCTGGGGGTAACACAGTGTTACCTTGCAAATCTCTCCATCACAGTTGCTCATCTTGATGGAGAATAACAGTAAAGTCAGGGACATACTCATCAGGATGAGTATATGTGACCTTAGATTGTTTAGGACATGGCTGATTTGGGTTATGCGTATGATGCTGATTGTCTCCTGTGTTGTCCTTAGGTGAGTTGATTTAATGAGAAGAAGCCATCCTAATGGTGTGCTATTTACCGTTATTTATGTTCTTAATTAACTGATTAACCCTAAGGTTCATTAAAGCTCACAACAATGTGAGTGATATCCCTTATGTTCTAATTGGCGTAAAAAACACTTAGTCCATGGCAACGGCACCAATGATGAGTGGCAAGGTACCCCTACACTCAACCATATGAAACAAGCATAGCACGCGCGATCTGGTCAAACTCCATAGACTAAATGCTTAAACGCCCCATGGAACATGTGGGGTTAATCATTCATTGTCTTCCCAGGCTTGCTTGTATGTGTCAAGGTGTATGGTTAAGCAAGTCTGAGGTATATGATTTTTTTGGTATTTTTCGGTTTATCTCCTAAGCTATGAGGGTGAAGGGTTGAGAAACTAACTAACTCTAACTACAACNCAAGGTTTATCCACAAAGTTCATCTTTATTGTTGTACACAACTTGCGTTCAGGTACAAAGCTACTCGAATAAAGGACTGTTCACTTGGGGGACTCTTATTGTGGGCACATGGAAAGCTACTCGAATCCGCCAGAGCATAGCTAATTTACGTCTAGGATGAGAAATGAGGGGAGTGCCACCTCTTATTTATAGATATGGCAGTTGACTGCGATATCACGTACGCGATAGTGTAGGGAAGGACGCGATATCGCGTACGCGATATCGTAGGGGATGCGATATCGCATCGGCTGTGATATCGCGTATGCGATATTGTGGCTTGTATAATCTGCATCTCATCACCAAAGAACCAGGCCATTGGCACATACCTTGTAAAAGTGTCCATTGATTTCCATGAAGTTCTTAACTCGATGAAAAAACTATTATTTCTTCCTATGGTCTAGATCATGTGGCATCTCCTGAGTGAGAAGATAAGTAAGGATGCCATCATATCATTTTGGTTCTACAACATTTGTTCATTTATTGTAGTAGTATAGAGGAGTTCATCAGAAAATAGATCAAATAATGGGATTTCCTCTTCTTTGTTATCACATTGCAACCAAGACAACTGGTTAGTGACCACATTCTTAGTCCCTTTTTGGTCTACCATTATAAGATCAAATTTCTACAAGATCACCAACCACCATATGACATGGGGGCTCACTATTGGTTTATTCATTAGGAAGTAGATGGCACTATGATCCATGTACACAAATACTTTATATTCAAGCACGTAGTGCTTGAACTTTTCCAAAGCATACACTATCATCATCAGTTATTTTTTTGTAGTGGTGTAATACAGTTGTGCATCCACAATGCTTCTACTTGCGTAGTGGATGTAATATGGACATTTCTTATCATCCAACTTTGTAAGCATGGCTCCCAAGGCATAGTTTGATGCATCTGTCATAATATGAAATGACCTAGATTAGTTAGGTTCTCGTAGAATTAGAGTCTCTATGAGATGTTGCTTGAGGCCTTGGATTTTTCTAGATGAAAGGAGCATCTCTCTTTATCACCTTGACCAATAATTTTGTGATCTTAGAGAAATTCTCTATGAATCATTGGTAGTAGCCAATGTGTCCAAGGAATGATTAAACATCTTTAATAGTTTATAGTTGATGGGTAATTCCTTGGATGATCCTTATCTTTTTAGGGTCTACCTTGATCCCTTCCTATGAAATTTTATGCCCCAACATAATGCCTTCTTGGACCATGAGATGGATCTTTTGCTAATTGAGTTATAGATTTTTTTTCACACATCTCTTTCTTACTTACTTAAGGTAGTCTGAGGCTTACTTGGATGTAGTGCGATAAGTCGAGAAGTCATCCATGAAAACTTTCACTCCACTACCTATTTGCTGCTAAAAGATACTTAAGGCTATGCATTAGAATGTAGCAGGAGCATTGCATAGACTAATAGGCATCTTGCAATATGCAATGGTTGCCTAGGGACTTGTGAATGTTGTTTTGGCCTGATCTTCTAGTATAATCTGGATTTGGTTATAGCCACTATAACTATCTAGAAAACTATAATAGCAATGCCAAAAAATGGTATCCAACACTTGATCAACGAATGATAACGGGAAATGATCCTTGAATGTTGCCATGTTCAACAACCTAAAGTCAATAAAAACCCACCATTTGCCACCTCTCTTTGATACTATCATGAGTGGGTTGAACCCCTTGCTATCCGCAATGGGGTAGATGAACCATACCTTAAGGAGTTTCTTGTGACATTTGAAAACATCAGTGGCTAAAACACCAAGAGGTTAGCAAGTGTACAGCCTAAGCTCGAATCCATGCGAGGGTCATGCTGGGAAACAGAAATGAGGTGTCCTAAAAAATATAGTTGATTAGACAGGGACTTACATGATGTTATAACAAAATTATGTAACAAGGGTTTATACTACATTATGCATGGACACCAGGACTAGCTAAGCCAAAGTGTAGTAGGGTGTAGTAGGGTGTCATCAGAAAGTGGCAGATTGAACAGAAAGCAGGATACACTATTTGCTACATTGTGCTACACTACATAGCATAGCACTATGTAGCGACAATGCAAGAACAGCAAAAGGTGTCTCAAATACAAGTTTAGCAAGTTCAAATTCTTCCCTTCGCAGAAGGAAAAATTTGCAACTATTAGCATAAATCCAAGCTCCAAGCAAGCATTCGTGACTTCAACAAGGATCGCAAATAAAGCCAACTGCTACGCTATGCTATGCTACGTAGTGTAGCATAACATAGCAAAAGATGCATATCAAACCAAGTGTTGCAAAAGTTGACTTGATGTGTGACGAAGCTTCCAGCAGATGTAGTTGACTTCAATGCCAATCTCTTCTTCAAACCGATGGCTACACTATGCTATACTACATAGCGTAGCACAATGTAGCAAGCTGCTATGCTACACCAACATGCTACGCTACATTGTATAGCACAACGTAGCAGGCAGCTACGCTACTTCAGTGTGCCTCATTCCTCATTCCTTGTCTACATTGTTGGCATACTTGATTCCAGTATCTCCAGTTTCGACAGCGTGATTGCAGCATGGTAGGTTCATCAATTAGCTTTGCATGTCCATGTAGGACTGACACATCGGCATCTCAAAAGTCTAGTGAAACACCACTAATTTTGGCCTAGCACTTTTAGACAAGAATCAAGCTAAGTCATTCTGCTGCCCAAAATGAGTATAGCGTGACCAAACTTGGAGGCCTTCGAAACAGCCTCCAATGGTCCATGATTCAACAGGCAAGGTCCCCCCAGGGCCCACAAGCGAATGCACCAACTTACAGCATCCAGAATCAAAATTTTTAGGTTCAAAATGTTTAGTTTTGGCTAAGTACACTTTGGTTACTTTTTCAGACACTGCACAGCGTAAGGATCAGCGCCACCAATTTTTAGAGCCCCAAAAATGAGCCAAAATGACTTGATTTCAAGGGTGTAAGTCATCCTCAAGGTTCACTATTGATAACTATGGGTCCCAGCCTTCAGAAATTCCAAATTTTAGCCCAAAATTGCAAATTTTGGAGGTCACACTACAAGTCACGCTGGATGCTAGACAAGCGAGGTGGTGTTAATCCTTCTTGATTTTCTTTTTCAAGAAATATATAAAATGGCAAAGGGATATGAAAGCCCATGCAAAATCAGGCCAAATATTTAGCAGAAAAAAAAGGAAATATAATTTTTCAAGCAAGACAGAGTTGAAGCTAATCTTTTTAAATTTTTAAAATTTTTTTTATCGGTTGAGGGCTTGTATTTCTAATTTGTATTTTTTTTATGGGCTTGAATGACCCATAAATTGTAAAATACATTGAACCTGGTCAAAGTATGCAATTGCCAACACACATCCAACTTGTGTACAACTATTCAACATAGATACATTGAACCTGGTCAAAGAAAACCCTAACCAAAACCCTAACCCAACCCTATAAATACCCCATCAATTCACACAAATTAAAGGAGGCAAGAAAAGCAAAGAAAAAGCAGCAAGAGAGAAGGGAGAGGAAAAGGCAAAGATTGGAGAGATTGCAAATTCTGAAGGAGGACAAAACTTGCAATCCTTGGGCGCTCAACACATCTGATTTTTGGCTTCCAAATTCTTCTCACGTTCATCCCGTTTCATCGTCGCATCATTGTGTCATATCATTCTGGGGCTAGGCGTTTGACTTGCCATCCACACTTGTGCAACTACGCTTTGACCGGTGCACATTTTTTTAAAAAAATAATATAATACAATTTCATTATTGCCTCCCATTTACATTGTTTAGTTCTATTTATGCTTTACAAATATAACTTTGTTTATGCTTTATTGATAATTTAGTACGCTTTATTTACATTTCGTATCATTGTTTACATTCCATTTACATCTTGTTTACGATAACCCTAGCACTAGCTGTAACTTACGCTCAGGGAAGTCCTTGGTTGATTTACGTGCAAACCATCCAAGGCACTCTGCCTTCATTCCCTTTTCCAGCTTGCCCTCAAGTGAAGGCAGGGTTAGCTATGGTTGCTCGACAATCTCTCGGTGTTTGTTTTCCTTCCAGCCTTACACCGACGATTTAGGTTAGTACAATTTTTGGCGCTAGAAGGAGGGCCACTTTCTTGTTATTGATTAAAACCTCACTACCTATCAAAACCTCACTCATCCATCTTGCCCATTTGAGTCTCTTCATCCCTATTGATCACACTAAGCTTGTGTCACCCCACACTACAACTGCTTACGATCCAACTCTATTCGTCTATCCCAGTTCATTCACATTTATCATGGAATCTTCCCAAGTCAACCCAGTAACACTACCAATTAATTCAAACCCTGTGACTACTACGGAATCTATAACTGTTATTGAACACATAAATCCTTAAGGCCCTACACACCAATCCATCAGGCTACAAGGCAAAGGCCCTATTCATGCAACTCTTACACCCAAATAATATAATTTTATCTGTGTCAAGATCCAAGACAACCTACCCATTGATCGTATAGAGAGGGAAGCTAAGCAAGAATATGAATTCATCTATAAAGAAGGATGTGAGTTTATCCCTTCAGCCTTTGACATAATCCCATTATCTGAAAACCATCATAAACTCATATCCCAACTTCTTATGGCTAAAAGTCAAGCCTTACAACTACCTCCCATAGAGCCTCAAGATGAAGAAGATGACTTTGTAGCCCAATCTGAACACGGAGAATCATGCCATACTATTAGCCCCCATGCCCACACAAACCTATTATCCCATCCTTTCCTAGAAGAAACTATGTTTCCTTCCTCATCCACAAACATTCAAGCACTTGTTCCCCATTCCATTCCTATCTTCTCCTTGCTCAATAACATTCACTCTGATGCATCCACTTCCATCATTCCTCCACCAGTGCAGTCCCAACAACTCCCTCAAACCAACGTAGGGTCAATCCTCCAACCTCAAGTAATTGGAATACCTTCAATCATACCAGCTTCCACATCCACCCATTACATACCCCAGATGCAAATTCATAGGACATCATTGATTACTCCTACCCAACATGTACAAGGTGTTACCTCACACCCTATGGCTGGGCAATGGGTCCCACCGGTAGTCTCAGTCTCGAATACCACCCCACCACAACAAATGTTAGCCCAACAACCTGCTTTTCCACAAACAATGCCACAATTAAACCATTATCATCCACAATCAACTTAATTCATTGGTTTGCCTACCGCCCAAGAATGGGCAGACACACAAAAAATGGTGCACTCATTGGCAGAAGAATTAAAATTCCTTAAAACTTTCAACAATGAGGAAGTCAAGGTACTAGATTTCTATCAAGATGACCCAATTGACCCCTCAGTTCTACCCTTGACCTTGCCAAAAGGAGTCTCATTACCTCAACTAACGAAGTACAATGGAGAAGGGGACCCAAATGCCCATCTAGTGACATTTAGAACTGAAAGTCTTTTACTTCAAGCATGGCCCCATGTAATTTTGCGAGTGTTTACAATGTCCTTAATCGGAAAAGCCTTAGACTGGTACCGATCTTTACCCTGTAGCTCCATATCTTCTTTAGAGAATTTGCTGCATCAGTTTGTCACCCGTTTCAAGTACAATTTGAAACCTAAAGCCACACTAGATAGCTTGACTCAAATTAAACAAGAGCCTTTAGAGCTAGCATAGAAATTTATCCAAAGGTGGAGTGAAACCTTAAACGAACTTCATGAACCTATCCTCGAAACATATTTACTCACTATCCTTAAGTCAACCATGAATGACTTTATTAAGCCAAAACTTTACTACCTGAAAGCCCACACATTGAGCCAAGCATTCGTACAAATCAAAGACATAGAAGAAGTAGCACAAACAAGTAATGACCCAGCCTACTCAGCCTTTAGGAGCCAACACATAAGGAAAGATAAATCTGAAACAATGGTAGCAGCAGTGGCTGAGGGAAAACAACCCACTATCCCAAACAACTATGAAAGAACATCACCCACTCATACACCTGAAAGTTCCTCAAATAGAAACAACAACACAGGTCATGCACATACCTTCGAAAGGAAAGACCCTAATCAATACACACCATTGCCCATGAAGCCTTCACAACTACTTGATCAACTTCTAAAGGCTGGGCTAATTCAACACAAACAAATGTCTCCTACGGCCTCACAAAGACATGATCGCTTTTGTGAATTGGCCAAAAATCCAGCCTTAGCAACATCCAACGAACCTCCCATCCCAAAAGGCTTTAGGTTGGATAGGTTTTGTGAATATCATCAGTGGTGTGGTCGTGGGACTGATTACTGCTTTGCATTGAAACAGGACATACAATGCATGATAGATGGGGTGAAGTGGTATTCGACAAGACAAACCCAGTAAGGCCCCAAAACCAATCCATGGGTGTCTACAAGGATCCTCTCAATACCAAAACCAACAATGCCCCATATGTGATTAATACTATCCATATGGAAAACAGACAAGATGTTTCGCAAAGACCTTTTGTGATTCAGAGGCCTTCAGAAAACACACCTACCCCAACATCTCCTCAAACCCCTTTTACCACACGCACGTCCCCCACACCATCAAAACCATTCATCATCCGCATACCTCCTTCAGTTTCCACCACAACAAACATACCATTTGAAAACCGACCCATTCCCTTTGTGGTTTGGGTGCCAAAACCCCCTGGCACACAACCCACCTCCACTTCTCGACAACCTTTGCGAGAACGTCTTGCTGATATGCTAATTAGAGAGCATTTAGAAAGAGAAAAAAGAGAGTGCATAGAGAGAGAAAACCATGGACACGAATTAGGACTGCCAAAGCCTAGACCGCTAAGCACCGTTCCCATAAGATTGTCCATTAATGAGCCTAGTACAAGTCACCAAAACCAAGATGAAGTCACAAGTCATATCCCAAACCCAACATTCTCAACTACTAACGTAAAAACCCCTCTAAGAGAAATACAAATGTTAGGTCAAATGGACCAAATCTCTATGGATAAGAATGTCCCAAATGGTAAAGACCTAGCTAATGCATTGACCCAGGTCACACAAGACTTAAAACAAAAGAATACTTCTTTAAGTTTGTATGACCTAGTAATGACTTCACCAGTACATCGAGAGGCTCTCATACGAATGCTAACTTCAATTCCTATTAGTAAGGATCTTCCTGCAAACGAATCATCCGTTTATGTGGTATTATCCCCACAACTTTAGGAATCAAAGACCACATCCTTAGAATTCCATGTTAAGAACATTAAGCTAGATGAGAAAACAAGGGAAATCACCACAACTCCTATGTTCATAACAATACAAGTCGATCATTTCAAAATACGTAGGGTGCATGTCAATGATGGTGCAGCAACAAATGTAATACCTTTTTCCATCATCGAAAAACTAGTACTCACTGAACAAATACAACCCACAACAACCTCTTTCTTGAGATCCCTCAATGGTTCCTGTGTGGGAGTGAAAGGCATGGTTACCTTAGATTTCATAGCTGGAGACCAATTCCCTACATCGGCTGAATTCATAGTGGTTGATGAAATGCCAGGGTTTAATCTGATCCTAGGACATCCTTGGCTAGCTCAACTTGAAGCTGTATCTTCACCAATCCATCAGGAGATACATCTACCTTACGAGGATGGTGAGATCATCATACATGGGGATACAACATCATCAATCATTTCCTCATACCTTGAGGTAGATCAAGGGTCAGAAATTGAGTTCATTAAGCCTAAACAAGAAACCATGGACATACATCAAAACGTGAACCCAACATTGATTCACAACCCAACTAGCATTGGAGAAACACAAGAAGACACAGACATAGGAGCCATTCCAACTGATATCTCTTGGTCGGAACTACCCTTTGACATCACCGATGAAGGGGAAGGTGAATATAAGATCATACCCATATACCCAACTCCACATGTTAAGCTACAAAAGATCAAGAGACAACTCAACAACTAGAATGAATGAGATGAACTGTCTGAAATGACGTTAAACTACAAACTGTCTGAAATGACGTTAAACTATGAACTATCTGAAATGACGTTAAACTATGAACTATTCAAAATGACATTAAACTACGAACTATTCGAAATGACGTTAAACTACGACATGTCCGGTATGACGTTAAAATAGCCAGCAAATGTCTGTAATGACATTAAACTAGCCACGGTTAGAAATGGTCGATTCCATTTAAAACTTCTTGAAAGCATTATTACCTTTGGCCCACCATGGCATAAAACTAGCAATCCTTTCTTTAACAACAGATGCAACAGTCCATCAAGACTTTAAACTGATGTACCAAGCCTGAAATGGCTTTAAACTAGAGCCAACAAATTACAGATTTACAAACTCTTGTCATCTTACATTGAATTTTTGCTTATAGGTTACAAGTTACGATTTAAATTCTTATATGGTTGTTGCTTTCTTTTCCAAGTATTTACCTTACATCTTGCTCTACACTTTAGAAATTTATGTTACATTTAGTTGCACACATATACTCTAGAAAACAAAGAAAAATAATAAAAAACATGAAAAATGACAAAAATACTTACATAAAACATCAATNAAAACATGAAAAATGACAAAAATACTTACATAAAACATCAATATAACGAAGGAATGCAACCATTTTATACCACAATTAAATTCAGGCCATTACATCAGTCTTCATATATTCCAACTCTATGTACAACATGGTATCGCTTGACGTTGTTTTCTTTCTAGTTGATTTTTTTACAGGATCTTGCAGGCACGTGACATGACCATGCATGAAGCATCACACTTTACACAAGCAAGGTAAGCATCAGTCCACTATGACTATAAACTAGCACAAAATAGTCCTGGATCATGACTTAAAACTGATACCACAGAGTAGTCCTAGATCATGACTTAAAATTGATACCACAGAGCAGTCTTGGATCATGACTTGAAACTGATACCACAGAGTTCTGTCCAGTATGACACTAAACTGCTACATCTGTCTACCATGACATGAAACTAACATCCAAAGTCCACTAAGACTATAAACTAGTTTGCCTCTTCATAGTCCACTATGACTATAAACTAGCAATGCACCATCTGCTACGATGCTAAACTAGCACCATCCAAGGGGTTATGATGTGAAATTAACCCACGATAGTCTGTTAAGACTATAAACTGGCAACATCATCGATGGCAAGGCAAAACTTGAAAAGATCTGTTGTTACAGTTGGCTGTTCATGTTCCATAAAGACTTGCTACATGATTCATCCCATGGGGCCTAATGAAACTAATGTTGTTCATGATTCTGTTTACTTTGAAAGCTGCACGTGGTGACTCCATCTCCTTGTTTAAAGTGTTTAGCCGACTGTTTCATTTGTGGTTTTCTTGTCTTCTTGGAGTTGTGTTTTCAGGATGACCCTTCTGAGGTGTTCGTGCATAGATGCACTTCATCATGATGACAAGGTATCACATTTTTCCTAACGCACGCGACTGGTTTAATCAATCCATTCATAAGTACATTCCTGATTCTCGATGCATCCCCTACTTACCAATCATGCTCCCCTTAGCCTATTCAATTACATCCCCCTGATACGTACCACTCATCTCAAAACTCTTGATACACTGTTGCATACTGTAGCTCTCTAAGCTGTTGCAACGCAAAACACAATACATAGTACATGATGCAAAATGCAAGTGCTCAAACACGAGCATGGCACAAAAAGCAAGCTCTTTCAAAAAGACCGAGAAAAGAAAAAAAAGAACAAAAAAAAGGTCAAAGAGCAAAATGCATAGAAAAGGTCTTCATGACCCCATTGACATCATAAACAAAAGACTATTGGCCATTCTCATACAAGCCCCAGGCAAGAAGGCAGTTGTCTTATAGTTACANAATCATAGCCCTTAACCTCCTGGCTTCCCTGGTTACAACTAATTCCCTTACATCTTGAACCATATTCCCTCAATCCCATATACTTTTGAAAATGGCACGATGACACCCAGCCAAGGGTCGATGGTTAATGTTTGATGCTTTATTGCTCATGGTGTTTTGCACTTCTTTGTTGATGCCTCTCAAGTGGATTCCTCCAGACTTCAACAAAGAGGGGCCAATGAAACACCACTAATTTTGGCCTAGCACTTTTAGACAAGAATCAAGCTAAGTCATGCTACTGCCCAACATGAGTACAACGTGACCAAACTTGGAGGCCTTCGAAACAGCCCTCGATGGTCCATGATTCAATAGGCAAGGTCCCCCCAGGGCCCACAAGCGAATGCACCAACTTACAGCATCCAGAATCAAAAGTTTCAGGTTCAAAATGTTTGGTTTTGGCTAGGTACACTTTGGTTACTTTTTCAGACACTGCACAGCGTAAGGATCAGCGCCACCAATTTTTAGAGCCCCAAAAATGAGCCAAAATGACTTGATTTCAAGGGTGTAAGTCATCCTCAAGGTTCACTATTGATAACTATGGGTCCCAGCCTTCAGAAATTCCAAATTTTAGCCCAAAATTGCAAGTTTTGGAGGTCACACTACAAGTCACGTTAGATGCTAGATAAGCGAGGTGGTGTTAATCCTCCTTGATTTTCTTTTTCAAGAAATCTATAAAATGGCAAAGGGATATGAAAGCCCATGCAAAATCAGGCCAAATATTCAGGCAAAAAAGAAAAAAGAAATATAATTTTTCAAGCGGGCTAGAGTTGGAGCTAATCTTTTTAAATTTTTTAAAAAAATTTTATCGGTTGAGGGCTTGTATTTCTAATTTGTATTTTTTTTATGGGCTTGAATGACCCATAAATTGTAAAATACATTGAACCTGGTCAAAGTATGCAATTGCCAACACACATCCAACTCGTGTACAACTATTCAACATAGATACATTGAATCTGGTCAAAGCAAACCTTAACCAAAACCCTAGCCCAACCCTATAAATACCCCATCAATTCACAAATTAAAGGAGGCAAGAGAAGCAAAGCAAAAGCAGCAAGAGAGAAGGGAGAGGAAGAGGCAAAGATTGGAGAGATTGAAAATTCTAAAGGAGGACAGAACTTGCAATCCTTGGGCACTCGGCACATCCGATTTTTGGCTTCCAAATTCTTCTCACATTCATCCCGTTTCATCATCGCATCATTGTGTCATATCATTTCGGGGCTAGGGGTTTGACTTGCCAAATTCTAAAGGAGGACAGAACTTTGACCGGTGCACATTTTTTTAAAAAAACAATATAATACAGTTTCATTATTGCGTCCCATTTACATTTTTTAGTTCTGTTTATGCTTTACAAATATAACTTTGTTTATGCTTTATTCATAATTTAGTACGCTTTATTTACATTTCGTATCATTGTTTACATTCCATTTACATCCTTTTTACGATAACCCCAGTGCTAGCCGTAACTTATGCTCAAGGAAGTCCTTGGTTGATTTGCGTGCAAACCATCCAAGGCACTCTACCTTCGTTCCCTTTTCCAGCTTGCCCTTAAGCAAAGGCAGGGTCAGCTGTGGCTACCCGATGATCTCTTAGTGTTTGTTTTCCTTCTAGCCTTACACTGACGATTTAGGTCAGTACATCTAGGACACATGGCATCCAGGTCGCATTTCTCACATGCTCCTAGCCCTATAAATACCCTGATGAGCAGCACTCAAAGGGTTGGAAAAATTGAAGCAGGGTTAGCAAAAAAAAATTGGTTGGAAAATTTGGCCATTTTTTTGGCAAAACTTTGAGGGTTGGAAAATTTTGAGCATTGTTAGCATTAGTTGGAATTTTAGCAATTCACAAAAGTTGGTATTTTTAGCATTGGTACTTGGCATTAGCTTTTTGCTTGTTGGCACTTTGTACTGTTGGCTCTTAAGCTTGTAATAAAAAACATAGTTGAGGCATTTCGAGCATTCCAGTCATTCCTGGACTCCCTGTACCCCTCCAACACTGTACCACTTGTTATACATTTTCAAGTAGAGAAGAGAATTAAACCCACAACCTTATGATGGTGCATTTTCTCATCCTAGCTACTTTGTTATTTCTATATTGTTATTACTGTGCGGTATTATTTTTTTCATTATCGCATATATTAATCATCAACTATATTTCACATGTTTTGCACTTGAAACCATGTTTATGAAAGGTTAAGTGACACTGACTAAGTCCCTATCTTATCAACTAGACCGTTCAGGGTGCCCCATTTTTTTTAATCCAGCACAGCCCTCGCATAGATCCGGGGTTAAGACTGTTCACCCAATAACCTCTCGATGTTTCTAGCCACTGATGTTTTTAGTCACTACAATTTTCTGGTGCTAGAAGGAGGTCCTTTTGGTGTCTTTTTTGTGTTTCACAGTAGTCCTGCTTGTGTTCTGTACCCTGTCACGCACTAGTATAAACATGACATCTTTTTGCGGTTGTTTATGCATCGTGTGGTGCAAATCGATCGCTCTGACAGTGCCTCTAGAATCCTGCAGGATAGAAATCCTCCAATAGCTGCTTGACCTCTTTGTTTACTTGTTTGCAAGCCCTTTCAGTTTTACAAAAAAATGATTTCCTCAAGCATAGTAGCTACTACCTCTAATGTTGAGGTCCCCCTTTTAGTTCAAGGCATCACACATGTCGATTAGCTGCCCAGCCTAGTGCTGGGGCCACGTTGATCTCTCAAGATCCAAAACTCAGGACCTAAGGGTTTAGCTCAGCAATATGAACAATATAACTTTCTTTGCACTAAGGTTCAGGAAAATCTGCCCTTAGATGCACAACAACTCGAGGACAAATGTGCTTTCGAGTTCATTGACTATAACGGGAGAGAATTTATTCCCACTCATGGCGTTTTCATTCCTTTGACACAAATGCATCAATGGATCATAGATTAGCTGATAGCGACCATTAGGCCTAGGGAGCTCCAAGACATGGCATCTCATCATGATGAAATGTTCCAAGATGGGCAAGAGGAGCTAGACTCCCAATCTGAGGATGGAGGTCAAACCAACCCTGTCCCCATCCTTCCCACTTCGTCTTTCTGGACAAACCCGCTCTCTATCGCTGCTCCCTTTATGATCACATCTACCTTGTTGCAACCCACGATTACATCAACAATGGGTAGCCATGCCATGCTCTCGGCGTATCAACATGCCTACTCCCCTATCTCATTCTCAGCCACTAACCCATCGCAAACTATTCCTCAACCTATTCCCTCAGTGTATCACGCATTCATCATAGCTACCCTACCATATGTTCACACTGTACCTACCTCGCAATTGCATGCAGTTTTCACCTTCGTCCCTGTGTCTACACATATTTCACTATTAGCGGTGGGCCTAGGCCCGTCTACATGGTGGAGCCCATTTGCCTCTCCTTCTGTTTCGCAGCCATCGCAGATGTCCCACTATATTCACCATCAAACTTACCAGGTCCTACAAATGGAACAACCAAGCAGGGGACTATGGTCTGTCCCACTAGTCACACAAATGTCCTACCCTATAGTACAACCAGCGGCTGCTACTCCCACACCACCACCTACCATGTGGTGGATAGCACAAGCAGCACCCTTCATAGGGGCCATCCCAATCACACCACCTATGGTCACATTGCTGCCCCTGCCACACCACAAATAGAAGCTTCCCCGGTAGCTCCCCAACCATCTACATCATCCCTAGGTCTGGATCAAGCATTCCAGCTTATCTAGATCCTTACTAAGGAGATTAAATGCCTTAAGATTGTTGGTTCTTACATGGTACAAGTCTTGGACTTCTACCAGGATGATCCCATCAACCTAGTGTTGCGACCGAAAATGTCGGCAGCTGGAAAACACCAGAGGTTGTCGATCGTGATAGTCTTAACCTCGAATCTCAACGAGGGCTATACTGGATAAAACAGAAATAGGATGCCCTGAACGGTCTGGTCGATCAGATAGGGACTTAGTCAGTGTTAATATAACCTTTCTTAAACGGATAATTTGAAAATGAGAGTTCTAGCATAAAATGATAGCTTTGAATGCAAAAGAGATAGAAAACAATGTAAAAATGCAACAATAAGCAATAAAACAAAGTAAAATGCAATTAGAAAATTACACCGCTTCAAGAACATGACTTCACTCTTTCAAGGCGGATACAATTGGCTACATGGCACTGAGTGGCATAGGGATCCCAAGAGTAACCAAGATGTTTAGAGTAAGATAGTTGTATACTTGAACACAGACTCGAGAGTCAACAATGCAGAATGCTATGAGGATAGCCAGAAAGAGCAGAAAAAAATGCCAAATGGAAGTGTCAACTTTTTACAGTGTCAAACAAGATGTTTATAATGCTTAAGAATACAATGCTAACTTCTTACTTGCTTGCTTGCTAACCAATTCCCTTATTAGCCATCCAAGAGATCTTTTGAGCATTGCTCATTGGGGTTTTCATAGGGCCAAGGTGACATGAAAGAGATGGTTTGGATGCCACGTGTCTTGGGCCTGTGTTGACTTGTCTATGTTGCATGGGCATGCATGACTGTTGGACGTGCATGTTTGTTGGACGAGTCTACCATGCTGTAATTGCGAACCTGCCATGCTGTAATTGCACCATCAGAGCTTGGAGATGTATGCCAACGGTGCAATTAGGTAAGGTGCATTGATGTGGAATAACTGTCTGCTACATCGTGCCATGCTTTGTAGCGTAGCATGTAGGCATAGCGTAGCAACTTGTTACACCATGCTATGCTAGCTACGTAGCATAGCGTAGCCACCATTTTGAAGTAAAAACCTTGCATTGCATCTTGCTGCATGTGCTGGAAAGCTTTGAAGCGTGCTGACTATTTATTGCATTACAAATCTTGCAAACTTGTTGATCTTGCCCATTGAGGTGCCTTTCGTTATTCCCGCAGAGTTGCTATGCTATGCTATGCTACGTAGCATAGTGTAGCATAGCAACTGACATAGCCTATTTTTCTACTAAGTTTGCTGCTTTCTGGTGAAGGAGCCATTGCTGAAGAACTTGGAGTCAAGCGAAGCAACTATTTTCGAAGGCTAGAGGTGTTAACTTAGTGCGATTGGAAATCACCAAGTAAGCTGAGCCTTCCTATCTTGCTCTTGCTACATTGTGCTATGCTACGTAGCATCACATAGCGTAGCATCTTATCTTGCAATAATTTGTGATTGACTATTTGAACAACTGTATCCAAAGTCTGTTACGCTATATAGCGTGGCGTAGCGTAGCAAACCCCTTAACTTAGAAAACCTACCAAACTATTTTGCACACTTTGAGCACCACTGACAACTCTCTGCATTGCTTCTATGTAGGCTGTCAGCTGGATGAATTACCTAGCTAGAGAGTTTGCCAAACTATTCAGCCTAAACATGAAACATCCACTTCTTACCGAAGTGACATGACGCTGCCTGAATCGCAAAGACCTAGTGAAGCAAGGATGCCCTGAAAAATTGGGGTGTTTCATTGGCCCGTATTTGTCGACGTCTGGAGGATGGACTCGAGAGATGTTGACAAAGAAAATGAAACACCATGGAAGATGAAATGACAACATTACTATGCAGTGATTGTCAAGACATCACTTAGCTATGCTTGAGAGTGTTACATTAGTTTTTGTGGGGGCAAAGGGCTAAGCAGGGAGGAAGAAGGCTCAGGAAAATGATAAATATGAGGTTTAGTAGAGTCCCTCATCGGAGTGCTCATGAGGAATTCGTTTACATTTTCATCTTTACTTTCACTGACCTTCGACCTCTTGTTGAAACGCTTGCAGAGGATGATTGCAAAACAGCTTACATGCCATTTGTTTTAGGCACATGAGCCTTTGCTCTCTTACACTTTTGTCGCTTACTACTTTGCTATTTACATTTGCAAACAACCTTGTTGCAGGACAGGTGTTTCTTTTCCTGGATGAGTTGTGTTACATCTGCATGGGGGCATTAACCTGCCTATAGATGCTTCCCATGTGGCGAGTTGTGTTACGCACGTCATGGACTTTGCAGTTGAGAAAACATGAGGGCTTAATAGACGTTGGAAAAAATCTTGTAAAAGAGGGGAGTGAGTGGAAATTGTGGGTGAAAGAAGTAGGGTAAAGTGAAGAAGCTTAGAAGGTAGGGCAGGATATGCACTCTAAAGTAGCCAAGCTAGTCAAGACAATCACTTTGCAATGCTGTAGCATTTGCTACCGTAGCGAGAAGCACCTTCGACTGATGCCTCACCCGAACACACCCTACAAACACAGAGGGAGAACTAGAAGAAATAGCCATGATGCAAAACAAGGGTAAAGGTCTTGCTTATTGCAAACATTGTTGAAGCTCTTGGACATCTGTGCTGGTGCACGATCTCCAAAGTAGGAATGCCAGCATCGGCCTTGGTAGCGTCAATGTGGAGGAGCTGGCTTCAAAGGAGTAGGGAGTTGCTATGAGTGCAGATGCTCTAGAATCCCTGCCAAAGGCATGCATTCTAAGTTTAGCTATGGGATCAGCTACCACATAGCTAAATTTCATTTGAGCCTAGGCACTAGCAAGGAGCTGGAGGATAACAATATTTTGGTTGGGCCATGAAACACCATAAAATTTCGAACTTAGTACTTCTCCAACAAGAATTGAGCTAAGTCATGATGTTCCCCAGCATGACTAAATCTTGAGGGCCCCTCAGACAGCTTCAAGTAGTTCCATGGGACTTGTAGATGACCACGGTGACATCTGCTATCAGAACATGGCAACTTCAAGGCTCAAAATACTTAGTCTTCACTAAGTATGCATTCTTAGCGTATACACCCAGCGTATATGCTCAAGTTGGCATTCACCAGAACATGGCAACTTCAGGGCTCAAAATACTTAGTTTTCACTAAGTATGTATTCTCAGCATATATGTCCAACGTATATGCTCAAGTTGGCATTCACAGCGTATACGCCCAGCATACACGTCCAGCATGTACGCCCAGCATACATGCCCGGCGTACATGCCCAACGTATATGCCTCACATTTACACTCGGCATGTATGACTGGCGTATACGCCTGGCATGCAATCCTCGAAGATGGTATAGAAATAGCACTTCAGAGCAAGATTTGGTACAAGGCATCAACTCACACGAACAGGGCAATCATTAGATGTTGACATCATGCATACTGGTGTCCATACGCTAAGCATGTACATCCTGCACACCCAACGTATACGCCCAGCATGCATCCACAATGTATACACCTAGCGTATACGCCTGACATCAAGTCTAAGATCACACGCCCAATGTGTATATGCTAGTGTGTAGTGATATACGCCAACATGCAGCATGCTATGTACTTGTAAAAGTTCATTCTTTCGCACCCAGTCAACGCGCCACATGTCACCCAACCTGAGTCTAACGTCTAAACCCATATAAAAATCCTAATTTTTCATTAGATCGAGGTGGGAAATTTTGAGCAAACCGGAGAAAAAAGAACTAAAGACACTAAGAAACTAGAGCAAAAAACCTTGTATGCCGTAAACTCCGTCTACGCTGCTTAGTTTACGCTGTACGCTGCTCTGCCTACATGTTTTAACGTATACCTCTATACTATCACTATACGCTGGTCATTGAGGCCTATACACTGAATTCTAGTCTATACGCTATACCCAACGAATGTAGGTTTAGGCCATATCAAGTGTACCTGTACTAAGTATACCAGTTTCATATCCCTTCACTGTGTCATATTCTCAACTGCCCATCATGAACACTACAAACTCCAACGCTACAACCAAGCCCGTCATAGACATCGTAGGCACCATGGTTGTCCAACAACCCATGGTACAACCCACTGTAGGGCCTCGTCGGTCCCTTAGATTGCAAGGGAGGAACCCATCGTTTAACATCATAACTCAGGAGCAATACAATTTCATGTGTAAAAATACAAGCTGGCCTAGCCGTGGACCAAATAGAAATAGAAGTTAAGAGACAGTACAAACTCTTCCATAGGGGAGGACATGAGTTCATTCCTTCCCCATATGACATCATTCTACTCCCAGAGCATTACTCCGAGCTTATCTCACAACTCCTCCTACAAAGGAGTCAGTCTTTAGATCAGCCTGTGGTAAATCCTCAATTGGAAGAGGAGGATGACTTTGTAGCCCAGTCCGAGCATGAAGATTCGTATCATACTCTTAGTCCACAAACATATGCAAACCCATTGCTTCATCCAGCCATAGGGGAAATTACATCCCCTCAACCACTTAAATTCACCCAAGCACAAATACCTAAACAAGAATCATCCACACTTGTTCATATTCCTCCTGCAACCGATCCGCAACTCAACACACTTCCCCTTGTTATTCCCCCTATTGCAACAGTAGCCCCATTCTCACAAATACAATCTCCTCAAAATAATGTAGGAGCAACCTTCCAGCCCCAAGTGATCGGAATGCCACATGTGATACTAGCTTCTACGTCCGCTCATTATATCCCCCGAATCTAAACCCAAGGAGCCCCTTTCACCACTATAACTCAACCAGCTTAGAGTGCCCCTATGCAAAGCATGACTAGCAAATGGGCAGTGATTGGTGCTCAACCGCATCAATCCCTTCACTATAACATACCATCTCACATAGTTCTACCCANGCATCAATCCCTTCACTATAACATACCATCTCACATAGTTCTACCCGCTAACATCCCTCAAGGACAACCACAACAATAACAACCCCTTGCCTTCAATGTGTTGCCCCTAGTACCATCCGCTATAAATATCCCGCAAGTACAGCCTCCGACCACACAACTTTCTGCCTTCCAACCCACTATCCAACAATCTAATCTGTACATTGTACAACATCCCCAACTTGCCATCTCACCTAGTGCTCAAGACTGGGCTGACGCTAAAAAGCTAATGCAGGAGCTAACCGACGAGGTCAAACACCTCAAGACAGTCGTCGACGGAGAGCTCAAGGTAGTGGACTTCTATCATGATGACCCCATCAGCTCTTTGGTTCCACCTCTAACATTACCCAAGGGTGTATCTTTACCCATGCTAACTAAATACAATGGGGAGATAGACCCCAATTCCCACCTCATAACATTTAGACTAGAATGCATGCTACTTCAGGCATGGCCACATGCCATCCTACGGGTGTTCCCCATGTCCCTTGCAGGGAAAGTGCTTGATTGGTATCGGGCCTTGCCACAAAACTCAATATCTTCTCTAGAAGATTTGCTACACCAATTCGTCACTAGGTTCAAGTATAACTTGAAGCCTGAAGTAACACTTGATAGCCTCATACAAGTCAAGGAAGCACCCCTTGAACCTGTCCAAAAATTCATCCAACGGTGGAGTTCTGCTCTCAATGATCTCCACGAGCCAATCCCAGAGACATATCTCCTCACCATCCTAAAAGGGGCTGTCAACGATTTTGTCAAATCCAAACTATACTATCTCAATGCATGCACTCTGAGTTAAGCGTTTGTATAGATCAAGAATATAGAGGAGGCAGCACAAAATAGCCCTGATCCTGCATATTCAGCTTTTAAGAATCAACATATTAAGAAAGATAAAGAAAAGGTTAAAAAAACTATAACAATAGTAGCAGAAACACAACAAGAAAATGTGGGACAACAAAGAAAACAGCCTATTGCCCTTGCTAATTACACTAAACCCACTCCTGCGACGGCACCTGAATCATCTGCATCACAAAACCCAACACCGGGTCATACGAGAAACTTCGAAAGGAAAGACCCCTTTCAATATACGTCGTTGCCCATGAAACCATCGCAGTTTTTCAACCAACTCCTAAAGGCTGGATTGATGAAACATAAATAGTTGTCCCCTACAGCGATCTAAAGGCATGATCGGTTCTGTCAACTGGTTCAGAACCTAAGCCTAGCAACGCCCGATGAGCCCCCAATTCCAAAAGGCTTTAGAATGGATCGTTTTTGTGATTACCATCAACGCAATGGGCATGGCACTGATTATTGTTTCACTTTGAAATAAGATATCCAACGGATGATAGACGGAGGCCAAATTACTTTCGATGAAGCCAACCCAGTCCACTCACAAAACTAGGCCATGGGTGTATATAAAGATCCCCTAAATACTAAAGAGGCACTATACGTAATTCACACCATCTACCTTGATAACGAACTAGAAACACCTAGGATTAACACCATTCACGCCGATCATGAGCAACAAGCACCAAAGAAACCATTTGTAGTGCACATTCCTCCCACTATACAAACATCCATGCCTCAACCATCATACTCCCCACAGAAACCTTATGTCATCCGAGTACCCCCCGCTGTAGCAACTTCTAATACCCCGACACATGAAAAACCATACGTGGTATGCGTACCTCCCGCTACTACTACCGCAAATACACAAACACCTCCTATTCGGCCCACTCCCTACGTAGTCTGAGTACCACCCATGGTCACAATAGCAGAGGTACAAGCTCCAGCTAGGCCAACTCCATATGTCGTTAGGATACTCAAACATCCTGGTGACCACCAGTCTTCCACTTCACGAATACAGAACAAGTCAAGCCCCTATGTCATCAAGGTGCCTAGCCAACCTGACAGTCAACTGCATGCAACCATCCAACCACAACCCCACCCTAATCCATACGTAGTACATATTCCAAAGCAACCTGAGGTTCCGAAACCAACTGCACCCCCACGCCACACATGAGAACGCCTAGCAGATAAGCTTACACGTGAACGCTTAGAGAAGGAGTGCCAACGACTAGCCTTAGAACCTCCCAAGCCTACCCCACTAAATGCAATACCCATGACACCACATGACAACAAACCAAACATAGGCTATGAGGGTGAATCATCTAGAAAACACGATATGCCCAAATCAACGATTCTGGGTAAAAATAACAAACCAACTATGCATGAAATAAAACTGTTGGGCCCAATGGACCAAATCACTACCAATAAACATGTGCCCAATAGTAGAGATCTAGCGACGGCTCTAACACAGGTCACATAGGCGCTTAAACAAAAGAACACCTCATTGAGCTTATACGACCTAGTGTTAACATCTCAAACCCATTGCAAAGCTCTAGTGCACATGTTGACATCCATCCTAGTAAGCGAAGACTTACCTCCAAATGAACCTTCGATTCATGCGGTAATGTACTCGCCTGAAGGGCCAACTCATAAGCCATTAAGTTTCCTCAATGACAACATCAAAGTGGATGAGAAAGCGGGAGAGGTAACAGCCGCGCCTATGTTCATAAAAATACAAATAAATCAATTTAGAATACATAGGGTCCATGTAGATGATGGAGCCACTACAAATGTAGTACCATATCCCATCGTCGAACAATTGGGACTAACAGAATTGATTAGACCAACCGCCACCACGTGTTTGAAATCATTCAGCGGATCGCACATAATAGTCAAAGGCACCGTGACTTTAGACTTTATAGCAGGGGATCAATTCCCCACATCCACCAACTTTGTGGTAATCGATGAAATGCCAGGGTTCAACCTAATATTGGGAAGGCCCTGGTTAGCCCAACTGAAAGAAGTCTCTTCCCCCATACACCAAGAAATTCACCTCCCTTATGAAGGTGGCAAATTCGTTATATATGGGGAAGCAGCTACACCTACCATCTCATCGTATACAGATGTAGATCAAGGCTCAGAGGTTAAGCTCGAAGGGCCTAAACAAGATGATACAACTGAACAACAACTAGTAGGCGATAATCTCTTAGACACAAAGGAAAATTTACCCAAAACAGAAATACCTGGGCCTGAAATCGTACATACACAGCCTCACTTAGAAACTACAACTGACACGGAAACCATGATACATGAAGAAGCACCAAAAAGTACCAACGCGGGAACTATTCCATCAGACGTCCCTTGGGCTAAATTACCATTCAACATGATCAGCGAAGGAGACGCTAAATATAGAATCATACCCATTAACTCTACTCCTAACGTTAAAATGAGAAAAACCAAAAAATTACTAAATCAATAAACTACATTGGCAGTCCGAAACGACATTAAACTACATTCCAAGTCCGGAATGACGTTAAACTATCATGTCCGCAATGACATAAAACTAGCCATGATCAGCAATGGTCGGTCTACCAAGAAATCAACCCTTGTTACTTGAAACTTCCCTTGCTTACTTGTGGCCTGAAACAGCCTTAAATTAGTGCATGTGGCCTGAAACAGCCTTAAACTAGTGCATCTGGCCCAAAATAGCCTTAAACTAGTGCGTGTGGCCTGAAATGGCCTTAAACTAGTTCATCTACCTACATTTTGTTTTTCTCCCAAATTCCAGTTCATTGTTCGAATTTATGCTCGCATTGTTGTGTTGTCAATAACAATTTTTGCAATTATCCTTCGCTTATAATTATATTCCTAGTTATAATTACATTCGTGCACTACACTTAAACTACAAAAACAAACAAAAACATTTAACATTGTCGTGTCGTGTTGACGTTTAAACTCAAAATCCACAACAATAAATATATGTAGAAATATATATATACATGTAATGATATACAAGAACAAGAGGTAACTGATTCTATTCACCCGTTCACCACAACTCAAAATATTCCATTTACAGTTCACGTAAAAATATGAGCCAGAATAATTTCAAAGCAAAAATTAAACATCAGGGATAGGAGGGTCGTCCCCTTTAGATCCACCAGCATCATGGGTCCCTACTCCACTAGGGCCAGCTTCTTGAACGTCGTCATCACCTCGATCCTATAAAATGCAAAATAAACAATCAACACAAGAACAAAGGAGAAAACTCCCAAACATTACACAACAACAAAAATTCATAACAACAAAATGCTTACTGTAGGGGATCCCCCTAAACCGAATTCCAGTCGACGGAGAATTTCCTCTTCTGAGATGCTAGCCCAATCAGTATCATCGAGACCTTGATCAACATTTGCCAAGGCCTTCCCCTTATCAACCGCTGACCATGTAGGATTTTTCAAAGGGAATTCACCCACGGAAACCTCCCCAGAAGTGGTTGTAATTACCCTAGTAGGTGATTCCATCTCAACAATTGTATTCTGAGTGAAAGTATCAAACACAGAGCGCAGACCCAGACCCTCTACAAACATTTCAAGTTGACGTTTTTCTATGGATACTTCCTTCAATGATTTCTTGTAATGGTGCTTGTGGTTCTTTTCATCTTGATCCCACTTACGCACCTTGGAAGCAAAAGCCTTCCAATCCTGGCACTTGAGGTTCAGTAGATCCACCTAGGCCTTACACTCTGCTAGTCTCCAAGTCAGTGCCACATGGCGATTAAGTAGGTTCCAATATCTAGTATAAGTGATCTTAGAGGTTCGCCAAGAACGATCACCTATTAGTTTGGCAGAGGAAAATTCATACCGAGCCTTGAGATCATCGCGTTCAACTAATAACTTGGAAAATTCTTTTTCCTTTGCTTGGATTTGCAACCATAACTGTTTGATGGAACACCTATAGGTCCAAAGCGATTTGGCGTTATGTACAAGACCTTCCGCCACCTTGTCATAGATCGACCTTGGTATCTGCTCAACTTCTGGGGGTAGTGTAGGCAAACTTTCAATGTTAACGGTCTTGGATGGATCCCACTTCAGCTTGGCTCCTACCCACATGAAAAGAATAAGCATTAAAACAACAAAAAAAGGGGTGCGAAACTCAAAAGCTGCAAAAGACTCGAAACATTTGTACCTATCTCAGGGTGAGCTTCCTAAATATGTTCAACCACCTCGTCGATGATACCGGTCACAAAATCCATTTTACTTGGCATCTTTGTCCAAGAAAATGATCTACGAGTACGAGGTGGACTAGCCTCAGGGGGAACCACCATCATGGGAACTTCCAACCGCATGGTAGGAATTATCCTACCTTCGTCTGGAAGGGATAAAAACATAAAATTAAAACACCATAGAAGACAATGATTCACAAAGAAACACAATAAAACAAAAGGAAACATACCATCTTCTCTAACCCCTTCTGGGTTTGGAGGGTCGCCAAGATCCAACCTTCCCTTAAGGAAGCTACTAAACATTTCATCAACACCACCCTGGTCATCGACTAGTTCTGTCTCCATGGTGTCTTCTCCCAGCTCCTTCATCCCTTCCACTTGATCTTTGCCCACATCTTCCTCCTCAGTCAATAAGTCTGTTGTAGCTTCCTCCTCCTCAATGATGGTCTCTAACTCCTGTCTCCTCACTTCTCGAGTCAAGTTTGAAGGCATTAGTTGCATGTAAGCAGTCAAAATGAAAATTATGAATAATAAGAAAAGGAAAATGTAATAAGTGCCCCAAACTTACTTACCTCGAACAGGAATTTTGAACTGTATTCACTTCACCTTTGGCTCTTCCACGTTTGAGGCCACCTCTGTTGAGTGTTCACGCTTCGGGAGCTTTGACTTGGCTTTCCCAATGGTCTCCTTGATGACCCGTTCAGCTCTCTTTGCAGTGTAGGGCACATCATCTGGTTCCAGCCCTACACTATCATGTGTATGGATTGAAGTACCAGATGACCCTCCTATCGTGATGGACACAGATTCATCAATCCCCTCATGTGCATCTTGGGATTTAGCTGTCTCAAACAAATGATTGATCCACGAACGAGATAACTGAGTACAATCCCATAGGACATATTTATTATTTGCACAAACTATTAGAAACTTGGCCAAGCGACGAAGATAGCCAGCAAATAATGCAAATGTAAAATGGGACTGCGCCTCAACGTTATTACGCAATCGCACTATCTCCTTATGAAGGCCCGACAACAAAAATTGAGTCCAATTATAACGCATCCCAGTTTCTAAGAAGGTTCGCATGATGCGCACAGCTTCAACACCAAGACTCTTCACCTGGGATAGGGACTTAGGAAACACCCACACCCGAAATAGGAATATAATTCATTAACTTCCTCAACCTTTGACATCCCTTGCATAGGGAATCCCTTGGAGCCCTTGACAATGCCCAACCAGTCCTCTAGCTCATGCACCATATAAAGCTCCTTCTGTGCCCTATCCAAAACCACATTTACGCCATCTTCCGGTACACTGAACAGGTCTGAAAAGAATTTGGCTGATAGATGGAAAACTATTTTGACACCCTTAATATGGGTGTTTTAGTAGGAGACGGACTTGTCAAATGAGTTCACAATCCTGATCATTTTAGCTATGGACACGTCAGGGCTTGGGGTTGTAAATAACTCCATAAGGTTGGCATCACCTAAGCAACGGACAATAGACAGTAGGACATTGGTGTGCAACCATTGCTGATCTCCCCAAACTTCATTGACAGGGTACTCTCAGTTCGTCCTATCGTAACAGGGTCTCTGCCAGGAGGGACATCAACTGTAAACACAATTTGAAATCATCACATCAGTATGACCACCAGCAGTCGGACAAACATACTAAGGCACCTAGGAAATACTATCACTTACCTTTAGTTGTGGACTTCGAGGTGCTAGAACCCAAGTCAACATCACGAGGGAAAATTGGTCCATTGCGTGACCAATCTCCATGCAGCCACCCACGAGCCATGCATTGTGTGAAAGCTCTAGAAAATTGTTTATGGAAATGGACAATATCACTCTTGGTTTGGGCTAATACAGCTCCACGAAGGGTAGGACCCACCATGAAGGTCTCTAGAGCAGTATGAGCCGGGGCAAGCCCATCATCATTGACGCATGTCCCATCTTGGTTAACTTGGAGCTTGCAAAAGAATGATCGTTAGAACAGGGGAAAACACTAAGCGACAAAAATAGAAACAACAAACTAAACGATCTTACCACTCTACCTGGTACACCGTGCTAGGAGGGTTCTAAAATAACGTGTGCGCACGCGTAGCCAAAAACAAGGTGTTATTGAGATAATCAGGCCCTCATGGTAATAGGTCCCACACATGCGCTAACGGGTGAGTAGATCTGGGCCCGCCAGAGGGACCATCCTCGATCACAAGCTACCCCTCATCAATGTCTACCATGAAAACCACGATGCCATCTGAAGATCCCAGCAACATAGCTTCAAGCATGCTTCACGCCACTTGTTCGCTCAAGTGTGACTAGACCACCACCTTAAATCTGTCTAGGATGAAGGTGAGGAATTCACAGGCCCCTTCCCTAAACCATACCCCATTGTTGTCAATAGTCAGATTAGGGGTAGGTTCATCGATCTCAAGTGGCCCAAACCATGCCAGTACTCCAACTGCCTCAACTACCAAGAGGAAAGGCTCAGGATCTCTGCAAGTAATCAGAATGCCACGATAAATCAGCTATATATGAAAATGAGATGGAAAAACAAAATTTCTGTTGTAGGCCAATTCTTCGAAAAAAAAACCGTTTACACTCAACGTATACGCTGTGAAAACACTCGGCGTATACACTGCCTAAAAAATTAAAAACTATTTATGCTCAGCGTATACGTTGTGAAGACACTCGGCGTATATGCTGCCTGAAAAGTTACAAACTGTTTATGCTCAACTGTGAAGACACTCGGCGTATACGCTACCTAAAAAGTTACAAACTATTTACGCTCAGTGTATACGCTGTGAAAACACTTGGCGTATACCCTCTACGCTATATACTGTTAAAACTGTCTATGCTGTACGCTGTAGAGACCCTCTACATTGTGAATCTACGCTCAGCGTACAGGCCCTTTACGCTACAAAATTGTTTACACTACAAAACCCTTTACGCTACCAAAACTGTCTACGCTGTCAAGACTGTCTACGCTAGATAATAAGTATAGATGAAAAATAGTTAACATAGGCAGGATTAGAGCCTACCTGTGTGATGATCCAGGCCACGATGGAACCCTTGGTCTGGGCAAACACTGTAACATGGCCTCACTTTCCTCCGTAAAAGTCAGGTCAGGCCCCTTCCTCCCCTGGCCTTCTACCTTCTTGCCCTTGCCCAGTTCGGCATCCTGCATGCTGGAATTGATAGGTTTACGCTAGGGTTTGAAACCGCACGCTGAACTGAATATTGTATGCCAAATTTTGGAGCCTCTATGCTCTACGTTTATATTGGGGTTGGAGGTTTACGCTTACGCTGGGGTTGGAGGTTTATGCTTACGCTGAGGTTTACGCTCACGCTTCGGATCGCTTCAAGTTCATGGTGCCTCTAACAACTGACAGTCTCACCCTATATATAGCACCACGCTGACTCTGCCGCCACCGCCGCTGCCTTGCGTTTCATTTTGTTTTCTTTTTATTTTATTTTATCATCTTATTATTAATTTTAAAATACAAAATACAAAAATAAATATAAAACAAAATGACGAGGTAATGAACACTACCAGATGCTAATTCCCTTGTAAACCAACTCTGAATGCCCACACTGAACATTTTGGTGCAAACTCTCATATGCCAATTATATGACAACTGGGCATCGTCAAATTACACATACGGCCCGGTATGGCCTTAAACTGCCATGATAGCCCAGTAAGGCCTTAAACTACCACATTCGGCCCGATAAGGCCTTAAACTGCCATATTCAGCTCACATTCGGCCCAGCAAGGCCTTAAACTGCCACACATGGCCCAGTAAGGCCTTAAACTGCCATGTGTCTCGACATGACAATAAACCACCATCGTACATGTAGACATGATTTACGTTGCCAAGGAACATGGAACAACACCCATTAGCTCACTCTTCCCTCTGTTTATTGGCAAGAGCAAGGCAGATGGATTGTCAGCATTTATCCACACCATTAATCATTGATGGACCGTATGGAAAGATCATAAGGGAAATCGACATAAACTCCATCAGCTTAGGTACATTGACGGACGACACAATCATAGCCTCAACACAACAAACGCTAGATAACTACAAAGGTATGACAAAGCCCCTTGACATAGAAGCTGAAAACATCACCAAAGACCTATTGACTGAAACCCCCATTGCTATGCCTGATGGTGAAATTAAAATATTAAAATTGAGTGCATTACTGCAACCTCAACTAGCCAAAGACATAGAAGATGTGCTTCGAGAAAACATAAAAGCATTTTCTTGGTCATACATGGACATGCCCTGGTTGGATCCTCGAATCATCCAGCACAATATTATCCTTGATCCAAAATTAAGGCCAGTAAAACAAAAAGCATGAAAGGTTAAACCTGAGACAACATTGACAGTTCCCAATGAGATCACCAAAATTTATCAGGCAGGTTTCATTCGGGTTGTCAATTACGCCGATTGGGTATCCAACATGGTCATTGTCCCAAAAAAGAACGAAAGCATTTGCTTATGCATTGACTTTCGGGATCTCAACGTTGCAACCATAAAAGATGACTTCCCCCTACCCAGTATCAATCAACTTATTGACTCAACCACTGGGCACGCCTTGTTGTCTTTTATGGATGGCTTCTCAGGATATAACCAGATACGCATTAACCCGGAGCATCAGCTCCGGCCTACCTTTATGACACCATGGGGAACCTTTTGTTACACAATGATGCCCTTCGGTCTCAAGAATGCTGGGGCCACATATCAAAGGGCAATGACATTTATTTTTAGTGATTACATGCTGCACTCTCTCAATGACTATGTGGATGATATCGTGGTTAAATCAAAGACATCAGAACAACACGTACAAGATCTTGACCTAGTACTAAAGCGTTGTATAAAATACGAGCTGAGACTTAACCCAAAGAAATGTGTCTTCGGAGTCAAAACAGATAAAATGCTTGGATTCATAGCCTCAAAAGCAGGTATATGAGTAAACCCCAATAAAGTTAAGGCCATAACAAACTTAAAACCACCTAGCAACCTTACTGAACTCCGAGGTCTACAAGGTAGATTACAGTTCATCATATGGTTCATAGAAAAACTAACGGACAAGTTGAAACCTATGAACCACTTGCTACACAAGAATGCCCATTTTGAATGGACTCCATAGTGCTAGAAAGCATTTGACAATATCAAAATAGCCCTTGTCCGACTACCCACGGTTTATCCACCCCAAAATGATAAACCGTTTTACATCTACCTTGCCACTTCAGATTCGTCAATTGCATTCATGCTTTGCCAGAAACAAGATGATGGAACAAAAGTCCCTATCTAGTACTTAAGCCATGCATTAGTAGCCTATGAGAAGAAGTATAATGAGGTGGAGAGGTCATGTTTAGCCCTGGTCTTTTCTTTAAAGAAATGGCGACATTACCTCTTCCATAACTAGGTCAATATAATCTGCAAGGATAATGTGCTCAGAGCAATCACAGGAAACATTTACGAGTCAAGTAGAATAGCCCGTTGGAAATCCATGATAGCTGAGTTTGACCTACACTACATAGTGCAATCATCAGTTAAGGGTCAAGCCATAGCAAATCAAATGATCGTGTCACCAGCGCACGATCAAGCAACGATAAAGCCAGAGTGCCCTGATGAAAATGTGAGTGCAATAGACATAGTACCCGATGACTACGATGCTATTTTGAACTTTGATGGAGCATCCACCTCTCGAGGAGGAAGTGCTACCATCGTCATCACCTATCCCTCTGGGGAGATCCACCCCTTTGCTTATCGTTTTGACTTTCACTGTACCAACAACATAGCAGAGTACGAAGGTCTCCTTAGAGGTCTCATGGTAGCACTAGCTTCAGACATCACACGACTTGTGATCAGAGGAGACTCACAATTGGTTTTGAACCAAGTCATAGATATCTACACATGCAAAGTGCAACATTTACAACCATACTGTGACTTAGCCAAATACTTAATGAGGCAATTCGAAAACATGGACGTGCAACATGTCTCTAGAAACAACAATACCATTACAGATGCACTGGCCACGCTAGCGCTGAACATATCACCTGACATGTTCCATATGTTGCCGAGCTCCATAATCAGTTGTTCTAAACCCATAACCGATACTCTCGATACATTACCAATTACATTTGTTAGTACAACACACATGGTAGAATGGTATGATGACATAAAAGAGTACCTTCTACACGGTGAAACACCGCGACATCTAACGAATGCACAGAAAGATGTGGTACAAAAGAATTCTCGACAATATACACTGGTAGGGGACACATTGTGTTGTTGATCCTACGAAGGCATACTGCTAACATGTGTTAGTAGTGCTGATGTCCAAACCATCGTCAAACACGTAGATGATAGACTATGCAGAGGACATATAGCACCTAATGAAATGGCAACGAAAATAAGACGCTTAGGCTATTATTGGCCACATATGGAGTATGATTGTCTCTCCAAGGCTAAAATGTGCAATGTCTATCAAAAACATAGTAATCTAGTCCATGTCCCACCAAATGAGTTGCATACAGCGCAAATCACATGGCCCTTCCAAAAGTGGGGGTTGGACCTTATCAGACCAACAACACCCTTATCTTTCATAGGGCATAGATTCATTATAACCGCGATAGAGTATTTCACGAAGTGGATATAAGTTGTGTCCTTTCAAAAAACCACATCTAAACACGTATGAAACTTCATTCTTGAAAACATTGTGACCCGTTTTGGCATCCCCATGATCATCATCACCAATAACGGGCCACAATTCAGCAGTGCCAAAACCAAAACTTTCTGTGAAAGCCTAGGGATCAAAAACTCATTTTCATCCCCTTACTACCTTCAGAGCAATGGGCAAGCAAAGGTTACAAATAAAACCATCATTATAGTACTTAAAAAGATGCTTGCCCAAAGCAAGAGAAAATGGCATGAGCAGCTAGTATATGCACTGTGGGCTTATCGTACTATGCATCGGACTTCAACAGGTAAAACACCATATAGTCTTGTTTATGGTTCAGAAGCTGTTTTACCCTTGGAATTACAAGTGCCATCTTCAAGGATCACACTCTCTGGACTCCTTGACGAAAGGAAAAACAATGACCTATGCATCATTGACTTGGACTCGGTGGAGGATGAATGCATACGTGCACTCAATCAGATTGAATGGTACCAAAAATGAAAACGACAATGCCATCGGCACAATGTTTATAAGCGCCCTATCAAGGAAGGTGACCTTGTACTTAAGGCCATTTGGGAACACCCAGACAAATTCTCAGCCAACTAGAAAGGGCCCTACTTGGTCACCAAACCATACGACAACGGAGCATTCAAGTTAGCTGATATGGAAGGGAATGAGCTTGCAAATCCGACCAATCAGTTGTTCTTGAAACCATTCCACATTTGAGTATAGGCTTAGGTACGTGCTCTTCCTGGCATCATGACGGCAAACTAATACCACAGCTCGTCCTGGCATCATGACGGTAAACTGATACCATAGTTCATCCTGGCATCGTGACGGTAAACTGATACCACAGCTCGTCCTGGCATCATGACGGTAAACTGATACCACAGCTCGTCCTAGAATCATGATGGTAAACTGATACCATAGCTCATCCTGGCATCATGATGATAAACTGATACCACAAAATGTCTACAAAGACAATAAACTAGCACCTGTCAGGTATGATAATAAACTACCACAGTCACATTCACCAGAGTTCGCTAAGACTATAAACTAGTTTGCCTCTTCACGGTCCACCAAGACTAGAAACTGGCAATGTACCGTCCACCACGATGCTAAACGGGTAATGTCCAATAGGTCATGACATAAAACTAACCCATGATAGTCTGCTATGACTACAAACTGGCAATTTCATCTCTGGTTCCTCAATCAGTGGCTGCATTCAAACTTCATCAGAACTACTGCATCGCTCGCCATCGGCCGATCCTAACAACATTGCTGCCATTCATATACAATGCCTGAAATCTCATCTAGTACCTTTGTTTCATCAGTAGTTGTTTAAGTCTAAGCTTTCTTACTCACTCATGGTTTTCTTGTTTTCTTGGAGTTGTGTTTGCAGGATGACGCTCAGAGGTGTTCGTACAATAGTGCACTTCGTCATAAGCAGCAAGGTGAGACATTATTCACAGCACACATGGCAAGACTAAATTAAGCCATTCACTAGTACATCTCCCGTTACATGTCCCACCTATCCCTCAACATCTCCTACTTGGTTATATCCCGAACACACCCAGTACAACCCGAAACATCGAACATACTGTTGCATACTACGCCACTCTTAGGCGATTGCAACCCACAACATGGCATTTGAGCATGTGCAAAAGATCAAAAAAAAAGGCAGCCCTTCGCACATAAAACACAAAATGGGACGACAGTTGCCTTGAAAGCAAACAATCAAGAAACATTTTGTTACGTGGCTTTGGTTGCACCAACAGGTTCCCCCTAAACACTAAAGAAGGGTCTTGTTCCTCCAAAGGATGCAACACATCATCATGTGGCTTTGGTTTTGTCAACAAGTCCTCTCAAATACTAAGCAAGAGTCTTGTACCACCAAAGGACATACACATCATGTTTTGATCCCAAGAAGATAAGCATGATCCGCACACATATTCGGACATCCCCTCATCACGCCATGAGCCCTTCATTGGTTACCAATCCCAACAGTTTCCATTTCCCCATCAAATACAAACTTCACTTCCCCAATCCTATGTACTACTGAAAATGGTACGATGACGTCTAGCCAGGTGGCCAATGGACAATATTTCTACCAAGTTTCTTGTGGTGTTTTGTACTTCTTTGTTGACGCTTCTCAGGTCGATTCCTCCAAGCGTCAACAAAGAGGGGCCAATGAAATACCACAAAATTTCAAGCTTAGTAATTCTCCAACAAGAATCAAGCTAAGTCATGATGTTCCCCAGCATGACTAAAGCTTGAGGGCCCCACAAATAACTTCAATCAGTTCCCTAGGACCCGTAGATGACCACGGCGACATCTGCTATCAGAACATGGCAACTTCGGGGCTCAAAATACTTAGTCTTCACTAAGTATGCATTCTCAGCGTATACACCCATCGTATACGCTCAAGTTGGCATTCACCAGAACATGGCAACTTCGGGGCTCAAAATACTTAGTCTTCACTAAGTATGCATTCTTAGCGTATACGTCCAGCGTATACGCTCAACTTGGCATTCACAACGTAAACGCCTAGCGTACATGCCTCACATTTACACTCGGCATGTATGACTGGCGTATACACCCGACATGCAATCCCCGAAGACGGCATGGAAACAGCACTTCAGAGAAAGATTTGGTACAAGGCATCAACTCACACGAACAGGGTAATCATCAGATGTTGACATCATGCATACTGGGGTCCATACGCTGAGCATGTACATCCTACATGCCCAGCGTATATGCCCAGCATGCATCCACAATGTATACGCCCAGCGTATACACCCGACATCAAGTTTGAGATCATATGCCCAATGTGTATACGCTGGCGTACAGTGATATATGCTGGCGTACAGCGTGTATACGCTGGTGTGCAGCGGTATACACCAGCGTGCAGCACACTGTGTACTTGTAAAAGTTCATTCTTTCACATCAGGTCAATGCGCCACATGTCACCCAACCTGAGTTTAATGTCTAAACCTATATAAAAATCCCAATTTTTCATTAGATCAAGGTGGGCAATTTTGAGCAAACCGGAGAAAAAAGAACCAGAGACGCTAAGAAACTAGAGCAAAAAACGCTGGATCTTGACCCTGCACGCTGAGCATACAGCCTTTACGCTGTGCCTGCAGTTGAACCCAGCACATAGCCATCCCTGCATCCACCGAGGCTATTCATCTGCCTTGTGTCAGAGTCACAATTGCATTAGACCGGTGCATTGTAACTCTCTTTTCGTAATAATATTGTCATATTTCTTTGCTAAAATCTATTACAGTTTCTTTTATTCATTGTTTCATGTTTACTGTTCATGCTCTTGTATGTTTATGCTCTGTTTACATCATTTACGCCGTCTATGCTTCATTTTACATCAGTTACGTCGTTTATATATAACCCAGCGTATAGCATATCGGTGTACGTTTGGGGAAATCCTTACCTGATCCACGTGTGGACGACTCAAGGTACTTTGCCTTCATGAATTCCAGCTTGCCCTCAATTGAAGGTAGGATCTTCTGTGCATGTCTAGAGATATCCAGGTTTCTGTTTCATTCCAGCCGGAGATCGACGATTTCGGACGGTACAGGCCACAATACTACTGGAACTCCAGCAGCAGGCACTAATGGAGGAAGTACCATCAGGGTGATGGGCCGTGGCGACGGTAGCTCTAGGGGCTAGTGAGATGGCATACAACATCTCTGGGGGATCAGCAAGGTGCCAGGAGTGACAACATTGCATATGTTCCAGATCGTGTTCTCAGTGCGTCGTGAACTGCATTCTGGAACTGCAATGTCCCACCCCACGTTGGCACTGCGTAGGCTTGCTTGATGCATACTTGGTGTAGATGCATGCTGGGGATGTGCCGCGAACCCAATTTAAGGTCTTAGTAGACCATGTGTTGGTTTAAGATCCCAACGGATTACTGTGCTGGTTTAAGGTCCCAACAGATCGCTGTGCTAGTTTAAGGTCCCAGTAGACCGTATGTGCTAGTTTAAGGTCCCAACAAAGCATGTGTGCAAGTTTAATGTCATAGCGATGTGTTGTGCCATTTTATAGTCATAGTAGAGTAGTTGTGCTATTTTATGTCATAGTAGACATTTGTTGCCAGTTTTACATTGTAGTGGACAATGGTGCAGCTATGCCAGTTTAACGTCGTAGCAGACGTTTTCTTACCTTTGTCAGTTTTACGTCATAGCGGACGTGTTGTGCCAGTTTTACATCATAGCAGATGATCACCTATCTACTCCATGTGCTTAGATGTAGTATGGCTTGAGGTATGAGTGGTTCACAGGGTTGGCAAACTTGTTACCGTCCATGTCTGCCAGCTTGAAGGCTCTATTCCCAAAGGCTTTAGTAACCGTGTATAGGCCTTCCCAGTTGGCTGAGAATTTGCTCACATGTTCACAAACAGCCTTGAGGATGAGGTCTCCCTTTTGTACTGGCCTTTGATGTGGGTCTACATGGTTTTTTTGCTGTTGCTTGCTCTGGTAGCGCTCTATGCGACTCAGGGTTTGCGCACACTCCTCCTCTATTGAGTCAAGGTTGATGATCCACGACTTGTTGTTCTGGGCTTTACTCACAACATCAAAGAGGATCATCCGAAGTGATGGTACCTACAACTCAAGAGGCAACACAACTTCAGATGCATAAATAAGACTATAAGGAGTCTTACTCATCACGGTCCTGCATGTTTTCCTGTAGGCCCATAGAACATAGAGGATTTGCTCATGCTACCGTCTCTTGTTGTTGCTAAGCATTATTTTCAGCAAGTTGATGATGGAATTATTTGTAGCCTCCGCCTACCCATTTACTTGCAAGTAATACAGGGAGAAGAATGATTGCTTGATGCCCAGATTTCTGCAGAAGGTTTAGGTATCCATACTACTGAATTATGGTCCATTGTCAGTTATAATAGTCATCGAAAGCCCAAACCTTGTCATGATATTATCCAAGATGAAGTGGAAAACCTACTGAGATGTTGTCTTCATTAGGGGAATAGCTTTCACCCACTTAGTAAAATACTCAGTGGCAGTGATGATGAAGCTATGCCCTGTGGAGGACTTGGGTGTGATAGGTCCTATGAGGTCTAGTCCCCATCACTGGAAAGGCCACGTGATCTGCATTGGGTGTAGCTCTATAGGTGAAATGTGTATGAGATTTGTGTATCTCTGGCACGTGTCACATGTCTTGAACTTTGATAGGCAATCGCGCTCCATACAAGGCCAGTACTATCCTAGGTGTCTGATTTTCGCAGTCATAACCCTAGGTGCTATGTGTCCACCACACAGTCCCTCATGTACTTCATTAATCACCTTCCACGCTTGCTCCTCCAACAATATCCCGTCATAGGAATGCTTGCACAAGGAATCATTTCTCATGAGCGTATATTGTCGGGCACACTTGCAGATTGCATCTCTCTGGGCAGATGTTAGTCCATTTGGGGGTTCACCATGTTGTAGGTAGGCTTTAATGTTGGTATACCACTCTTGGCTATCCGCAACACTAATAGATGCCACGTGTCCTACCTAAGTGACGAGTTCAGTACATTCGACGATCGAAGTCAGCAAACTTGCAAACAAGTGTGGTGGAATATTTAGTGCAAGTGTGGCTAAGGCATCTGCTAGATCCTTTGCACATCCATAGTTGTAAATTTTTTGAGCAGGCTTTTTGCTAGATCGCAATAGGGTTGCATATGCATAGCTTTGCAGGCAAAGACCTTAGTGATTTGATTAACAACTAATTGTGAATCATCGCGAATTGCTAGGTGTTGTATGCATAGTGTTTGGGAAGCCGAGAGACCTCTAAGTAGCCCCTCATACTCTGCCACATTGTTGGTGCAAGAGAACACAAAACAATAAGCAAACGAATGCATTTCCCTAGAGGGGAATGTAATGATAGTAGTTGCACTACCTCCTTGCATCGTTAAGGTGTCGTCGAAGTGTAAAGTAGCTTCCAAGTGCAATGGGATGGCATTGATAGTGCCAATGTGCTTGTCTAGGAATTTGAGATCTATGGTTATGTGGTTCTCGATGGGTGAGGTTGTAAGTTGGGTCACTATGGCTTGACCCTTTGTCAATGATTGGCTCACATACTGTAAGTCGAACTCCGCAATTATTACTTTCCATCGTGTTATCCTACTACTTTCATACAGGTTGTTACTGATAGCCCGGAGTGTGTTGCTTTTGCAAATGATGTTAATTGTACTGCGAAACAGGTAATGCCTCCACTTTTTTAATGCAAATACTAAGGCAAGGAAATTCCTTTCCACCTCGTTGTATTTTTACTCATGCGCTATTAATGTATAACTTTGATAATACACTAGTATCTTAGATATGTCGTCTCATTTCTGACATAACAGTGCCACAATAGATGTGTTGGAGGTGGCAAGGTAGTTGAAGAAAAGCCTATCCCTCTGTGGCAGATGCACAGTTGGGAGGTACAAAAGCTCTTCCTTCAAGTCATCGAAGGCTTGTTGACATTGGGTTATCCATTCGAAGTTAACCCCTTTATTTAGAAGATGTTGCATGAGGTGTAACTTGTTAGTCAACTTTTCTATGAACCTTTAGATGAATTGTACCCTACCTTGTAAGCCACGCAATTCTTTTAGGTTCGTAGGAGGTGCTAGGTTGATGATGGCCTTAACCTTGTCAAGGTCCACCTGTATTTTGGCCTTTGATACTACAAATCCTAACATGCATCCAATTTTCACCCTGAAGACACACTTCTTAGGGTTGAGGCACAAATCATGTGTTTGACAACACTTAAGGACTTCCCTTAGATCGTGTGGGTGATCAATAGCTTCTTTGGACTTGACTGCTATATCATCCACGTAGTCGTTTAACATTTCTAGGATGTAGTCACTGAAGATGTAAGTCATGGCTCGCTGGTAGGTTGCTCCAACATTCTTGAGCCCGAAAGGCATCATGGTGTAACAAAAGGTACCCCATGGGGTCATGAAGGTTGTTGTTAGCTAATGCTCTAGATTAATGCGAATTTCATTGTAGCCAGAGAAACCATTCATGAAGGATAAAAGAGCATGACCAGTCGTAATATCGATGAGTTGATCGATGCTTGCAAGTTGAAAATTGTCTTTGATCATTTCCTTGTTTAGATCCTAGAAGTCTATATAGATCCATATTCCTCCCATTTTCTTAGAAACCAAAATGATGTTGAACACCCATTCCGAATAATCAACTACACGGATGAAACCAGCTTGGTATAGCTTGGTGATTTCATCCCTTACGACTAGTGCAATTTCTGGTTTAACCTTACGAGCTTTCTTCTTGACTGCCTTCATGCACGGGTCTAAGACGATGCTATGTTGTATCAGCCTCGGATCTAAACCCGTCATGTCACTGTATGACCATGCGAAGAATTTAATGTTGTCTTGCAGGATTTCGACTACATCTTTATGTGTCTGAGCATCTAAGAGGGAACTAAGCTTTAATTTTTTTACTTCCCCCTTGGACGTGGTCATAGGAATCTCGATGAGAGGGTCCTCAGTTGCATCCCTAGCCTCTAGATCTAGGGTTTGAACTAGATGTTCGGGCTAGTCTGGGGATGTTTCTAAGGATGGTATGGTGCTAGCTATGGTTGATTCCCAGTCGATCAGGTCTGGGTTCAATTGTCTTGTGCACTTGCCATGTGGACTGGCTAAAGCTAAAGGCATGGAGAGATCACGATGGATTTCCATTTTTTTCTCAACCTATCAAGATGAAATGAGAGTCTCGTTAAGAGGCACTTGTTGGCAGTAATTGTGTATAACAAAAATTTGCAAAACAACGATGAGATGTAACTAGCAGAGTATGATGTAAAGATTAAAATTTGCTAGTTTAAAGTCATGGCAGACTGCTAAGGCATGGAGATGAAAAATTGCTAAAAGAGGAAATGTAAAAATGTCAAACTATCGATGTGAAAATGTGAAACTACTAAAACTGCAAATTTGTCAATGTGAAAGCATGAAACTGCTAGCTTAACATCATTGCCGACCGCATACATGTACCAGATCAAAGCTGCTAGTTTAAGGTCTTTCCAGATCATTAATTGGAAATATGTATTTTTTCTTTTAGAAAAGCAAATAGTTAGCTCAAAGCATGCCAAAATCTTTTACCCAGATTTGTCTATTTTAATTACCAATAGTGCTACAATGTCGTGGCGAGCATGCTACGCTGCATGACAAACCCCACATTAAATGGAGAGAGAGAATGACAAGTTTCCCTTTTCCACAATTACAACCATAAATAGGAATTAAACCTTGGCAAGATTTTCATCCTCACCATAACATTGCAGCATCCACATTCGGAGCACAAGGTGATTTTGGAGCACAGAGTGATTGTGCTAAAAGAGAGCAAGGTGGTTTTTCACATAGCAACGAGAAAGAGTCAGCGAGTAGGGCGATGGCTCTGAAGAAGGAACCACTCACCTGACACTTGCAAAGGTCAAGGCGGTAAAGAAAACCTTAGGGTGTGTGCCTCAAGTGCATGTCGTGGTGTGGGAGGACACACCATTAACCTGATAGGTTGCTATGCCTCCTCTATGTTTTTCATGCTTCTGTTATCATTTTTGTTTTCTACTTTCAATTTCATGATTAAGTTTCAGTTACCCATGTTTTCTATCATCACATTGTTGTTATTTTGGCCTTTACATCGTCGCTATTGCTATTTGAGCCATGAAGGATGTGAAAACACTATGTTAACATTGTATGCAATGTCACCTAAACTGCCATCACGATGGTTGTCATAACTGTAAGGGTTTGGATGATCTAAGTTACTTGGCTTTCAAATGGCGTAACGTAGGACCCTCAGGAGGGTTTGGCCATGTGTGATGTTACAATGTGACACATGTTTTTGTTAGGCTGTAGTGCTAATCATTCTTCTAGGGCTAATCGCTCTGTTGCTATGCTAGGCTATTCTTGCTACGCTATTTATTTCACGTTCTTGCTACACTATGTGTAGGTTTGCAAAAATGCTAATTCTTGCTATGCTAGTTCTTGCTACGCTATTTATTTCACGTTCTTGCTACACTATGTGTAGGTTTGCGAAAATGCTAATTCTTGCTATGCTAGTTCTTGCTACACTACGTGTGTATTAAACTTGGGCACGATGCTAACATTTGCTAGTTGTGGTGTGCAGGATAGTGCTGAGGCCAACTATGATTGTCCTAGAAATTGTAGGGGTCCTGTGTTGCATGAGCAAACCAGTGGCCAATGTTCCTCCTCCCCATACACGTGTGGGAGAGCAGGGGGTCTAGTTTAGGAAAGGAGTACAAGAATTCTTACAATTCCTTCTCCAATACTTCAATGTGATCATTTATTCATACCTAGAGGACGAAGAGGCAGTTGTCATAACAGAAACCCTATTTCCTAGGGCAAGCTAGGGTATCTTGAGGTTTTTGACAGATGGGGTAATTAGCAGTAGGCAGGGAGAAGGATCTAGTCAATGCCTCGAAGATTTGAGGTGTTTGTCTTGGATCTAGGATATGCCTGAGTATAGTTGCTACCATCTTTACAACACATTTTTTGTTGTGCATCATCTGGGAACGTGCTTTCAAAACCCATTAGGAATCGTCTACTATGTCGACGGGTGAGTTTTACAGCCCTGTTCCATTACATTGTGAAACATTTGCTATACTAGCCAAATGTTGATGCTATGTTTTTATTGCCAGGTTCTACATTAACAAGGAAGGGCTTCACAATAATGCGAGTGTGCTGACCATAGCATGGTTGGCCCTGCAGGAGTTCTCTTCTACTAAGAATCTGTGTGTAGGTGTGATTGGTCAATGCGGGGGTGAGTACAACACCTACCCAGACCTATATCCCATTCCCTACGGTAGGTGCAAGGAGTCTAGTTGGTTGGATGAGGGATGGACACCCTTTAAACTGATCACCATTAAACAAGTCCTAGTTAGTCTTCCGTCATTCCTGTTACCATACAAACCTGGTAAGCTAAAAAATAAGTGCTACATGCTTAAGTGTCTTTGAGATCTTTGGATTCTCTATTTTTTCATGCTAAATGCTTCTATGCAAACTACTATAGGGGAAAAAGGTTGCAGGAGGTGATGGTGGTAACCATCGAGAACCACGAGGTAGACATCTACATCAAGTACAGAGAAGTAGATGAGAGCCAACGTTGGATGTGCAATGTGGCTTCAGACTCCTTGGTCCAGAACATCCAAAACACTAGGCTTATGGATCTGTTCCTAGCCTTGAACCCAAGCGTTCTTGCCCCCGAGATGCTCTCCTTGGTTGGCTCCTTTTTTGATAGGATGGGCTGCTTCCGTATGTGCATACAGGATGTATAGGTGATCATTGAAATCAATGACCAACCATTTGCAGACCTTTTTGATGTCCCCACTGATGGTGTCCTCATAGGGTCAAAGACCAAGGGGGAGCTCACCCTTTAGAAGAAGGACATTCAAGAGTGGTTAGGGCTCACCAAGGAGCGAAAGGGGCTCCCCATGGAGAAGCTCTAGTTGGGACCCATGAAAGAAGTTTACCCTCTCTTCCATGCTCATGCATTCCCCTAGCTACTTTCCCAAGGGAAGGTCCTTGGGATTGAGTAGGCCTGGGTAATGCGGGAGGTCATGGAAAAGGGGCCTCGCTACAACTAGGCCAGGTTTCTATGTAAAGGCTTGCAAATCGAAATCTTGGGAAACATCTCATAGCCAAGACTATGGCCACCAAGTTGCAGCGAAAGAGGTCTACTCCAACTGAGGGAACCCTTCGCATGGAGGAGGAGTAGGGGTGGAGACTATGGTTCAAGCTGCAGAGGACGCAACCCCCGATTGGTAAACACTTTTTGTTAATGCCTACTTTGTTAATGCCTGCTACGCTATGCTACGCTAGATAGCGTAGCGTAGTGTAGAACTTTCTTTAAGCTAACTTGTTTTAAGATAACGCAAACACATTTTTTGGCTACCATAGGAAGAAGAGGAAGAGGAATAAGGTGAAGAAGAGATGTCAGTCACCAAAACGGGGGTGACAAATAAAGACTCGGAGGCCCAAATCTCATAGAGAAGGGCCCCATTCAAGAAGAAAAGAACTCCTACCGCTAAGGTAGGGGCTCTTATTATTAGGAAAAATCCTCCTACTAACAAGGAGGGCATTTTTGGAGGCAAAGAAGAGTCTCCCATAAATAAAGAGGATGCTGGCACCTAAAAAGGGAAGGTGCCAGTGAATAAAGGAGAAGCCTGCATCGATGTGGAAGGGACTTTTGCCAAGGATGCTACCATCACTCCGAATGAGAAAGGAGGGAAACTGCAATTAGACATTGGTGAGTTTGGCAATATGCCTTCCTTGTCATAGCCCATTTTAATCATTTCTGACATGCCTATTTGTATGACAAAAACCATTGTTCATATTGTAGGACCTCCTCTGATTCATGTGGAGCAATGGAATGAGACCCCTGATAAGCTCGTGTTTATACAGGGGATCATTGAAGACATGATCGGCTGTCTTCAGCAGATCGACCCTGAAGTGGGTAAGTAGTAGTGCTAGATGCTTTCATGTTGTTATGCTAGAGTTTCTCAAATTTTCTAACCTTGCTACGCTAATGTGACTGATATGCTCTTTATGTTGTGATAGCCTCTGGACTCAAATGGGACCCAACACGGCCTTCAAAAGTCGATGGTGTGCCTACATTCTCGCTTGAAGTGACCGAGGTACCTCTTCGTGTATATGACAAGGTTAGCAAATGTTCTTTGCACTCAGCTCACTCCTTGTGGGAGTACAAGCGCGTTAATGAAGACGTGTGGAAATGGGTCCAAAAAGCTGAGCAAGAGAAGGCCAACCTACGCGTCGAGCTGAAGGACCTCAAATTGAGGAACAAGTTCCTCCTGGCCCATGATACTAACAATGAGGATTGGCACATGGCTATGATAGATCATGCCAGATTTTGGGTAGTCGTGTGCTAGAACAATGAAGCCACCTACGAAATAATAGAGTAGCGTATGCAAATAAACTTGTTGGCCCAGAAGAGCCAGGATTGGAAAGATTTTAGTGCCATGGTTTATAAATGGGGGTAGTTCCAGAAAAACCATAAACATATGTATAAACTGGAATGTGCCAACTATCATAAATTGTATAGGGATGCCTCTGTGGAGGCATTTACCTACAAGGCATTTGTAAATGCTATTATCATTTTTGAGGCCTATGACAAGTTCAAAGGGTAGGTGAAGGTTACGGAGTCTCCTGAACAAGAAGTGGACCTTCCTAGAGGAGAGACTGCAACCGCCTCCTTTTCTTTAGGACCACCAAGATGGATGACCTTCGAAAAGAAGAAGGCTACTGCGGGCGTTAAACCAAGCAATAGGCGTTGGGTGGATATCACAGTAGAGGAGGTCTAGCATCACCTTGGGCTCAATTTAGACCAGATACCCTTCAAGATGGATGCTTATGCTCTATTATAACTTGCATGCATTGGCTTGGCTGATTCTTTCATTTCTACGATGTAGGTTCCAGATGAGGGCACAAGGCCCACCGAGGGAAGGGATGAAGGATCGGCAGAGGAAAACGTAGGGGAAGGCAATGTAGGAAGGGGTGATGTAGAAGTGAGTGATGAAAATGATATGGGCAGAGACAACCCATGACAGCACAGAAATGTTTTTTGAAATTTTTTTGAGTTTTTGTAACAATTTTTCAAACATTGTCTAAAAGACAAAATTTTGAATAAAGAGGTGAATTGATTCCATGCTAACTTATGCATTGTGTATGTGCTGCATTTCATGCTAAAATTTTGCTCTTTTGTGCTAGTTTTAGGCCATTTCAAGCCACTGCTAGTTTTATGCCATTTCAGGCCGTTGCTAGTTTTAGGCCATTCTGGGCCATGGCATAACATAGTTTTAGGCCATTTTGGGCCATTTCTAGTTTTAGGCCATTTCGGGCCTTTGGGGAACATAGTTTTAGGCCATTTCAGGCCACTGCTAGTTTTAGGGCAATTCAGGCCATTGCATAGCATAGTTTTAGGCCATTGCGGGCCCTAGCTAGTTTTAGGCCATTGCGGGCTGTAGCTAGGTTTAGGCCATTTTGGGCCCATCATGTGTTAAAGGGTGATACACTCACGATTTGGAAAATGGTTAATTAGCAACTAGTGTAGCTGCTTCTTGACCCATCGCGGGTTGAGCGAGACATAAAGCCAAGATGCTTTGCCAGGGCCTTCGTCTACATCATTGCCCCCCACTTGGAAGGCCAACTCAGCCCACACACTCTCATTTTGGGAACCGACTTGCTGAGCTAATTCCTCTGCCAGATGGTCAGTGTGTGCTGTGATAGGTGTTTCATTCTCAAAGGTTACAACCTATGAGCCCTATTCCATGTCTACATTATGGATTGCTTGCGTTGCTACCTTGTCACCATGGATCACCACCTCCCTACCTGCGTATGGTAGGTGGATCTCTTGGTGTATAGGTGAGGAGATAGCCCTAATTTGTGCTAACCATGATCTCCCCAAGGTCAGGTTAAACCCGAGCCTCTCTTTGACCACGATGAACATTGCATTCATGGGGAACTGGTCCCCTACCACGAAGTCTATGTGGACTGTGCCCTTCACCATGACCTGTGCCTCATTGAATGACCTCAGGCATGAAGTCATCATGGGTTTGATCTAGTTGACCAAACCCAACTTGTCCATAATAGAAAAGGGGATGACGTTGGTAGCAGCCCCATCATCAACATGTACCCTTCAGATCCGGTGTTTGCTGACCCGAATTATGATAAATAGGGGTGCTATAGCCACCTGACCCCTTTCGAGATCTTTCCTAATGGAACTATCACTGAAAGTCAACTGGGATGGCTCTGGCTCTACAAGTGTAGGGGGAAGCATGACTGAGTGGATTGCTTCCTCTTCCATTGGCATGTCTTCGTTCACTGGAATCACTGTCAACATGCGGATCAGAGCTTGACGATGTGGGACAAATGTCATGATTAGGTCGTACAAGCTTAGTGTAGTGTTTTTTGATTTTAGAGCTTATTTGACCTGAAAGAGAGCATCCAAGAAGTCGTGGCCATCCCCTATTTACCTCCTTTCTCCTCTTCTATTTGTCCCAGGAGACACATTTCCCAAGAAGGGATGGTTTCCAATCTAGGTTCAGACCCTTTTTGACAGGGCGGCATTGACTGTGCAGTTGTAGCAACGTCCCTCTTTGGTGATGAGGGCATAGATGCAGGGGATGAAGACGTAGGCTTGGAAGTACTTGGGGTGGTACTTCCCTTCAATGTCTTGCCTGCTGTTGGCGACCATTTGGGACACAACCACCAACGAGTGTCCTCGAACAAGATTTATGTGCCTGTTGGTCTCTGGCAACACCAAGGCCCAGATACCTTCAAATAAACTCAGTAGTTAATGTGAGTATGTGTGTGTGATGTTGCAGCGTGCGGTTGTGAGAAATGTAACGATTGCGTTGTGTGTAAACTACAAATGACTTACTTTAAAGAGATTTAGCGAAATTTGCCAAGTACTGTGAGTTGTTGAGAGTTTCCTATTTTGTTCAACTGCCTAGTCTACGCGATCCTTATAATACCTACTTGTAACAAATAAAATTTTGCAAAAACATTTGAGCACAACTCCGCAATCTACTCCTAATTTTCCCCAGAGAAAGAGATAGTTCCACAAGAAAACTAGAAATAGAGCAAGATTCGATGGAAATAAGCAGAAAAGAAAAGAAAGTAGATTTGTGTAGACCTCAAATATTTAAACAAGGTAAAATGACACGAGTAAACACTTCGCAATAAAGCTATCCCAAATTCAATATCTATGAATTGTTCAAACTTCCAAGGCTCAAACAAGCAATATCTTCAAGACAATCCTATTATGCTACCAAAAATTGCTGCGTAAACTACCACGTACGAGACTCCATTTTGACTAGATAATAGATGTCAACGATTGCATTCAAACAGAACCTTTAAAAGACTTGACAATTTCTGATTGAAATACCACGAGAATTCACTTTAAAGATAAAAAGAAGCTATTCTGGTCCCATCAAAATACCAAAGATTTTCTGAACCCTCTCGACTACTGAATTGTTCAACGGCGTGACTACAAACAGAGGCTCTCTTACAACAATCCCAATAGCAGTTCCCACACGTTGCACAATAACGAAATTTACTACTAAAATGCTCTTAAGGCTTTTAAACACAAGCGCTTCTATGGAAAAATTTTAATAGAAATTTCTATCGGGCAACAAGAATAGTAAGAGCAATCTAAAAATCCCAAAATTACTTGCCAAGGATGATACTATCTAAACCGCTAGCTAAACAATTTAAACAAAACAAAACAAAAAATACAAAACTCACAGGACCATGACAAAGAGGCTGAAATCTTTACTCTAGCAAGCCATCTTACAAGCAATCGTCTTTACAAATCTTCTTTGCAAATGCTCTTCTCAAGACCCCAAAGTGTCTTCAAGTGAGAGCCTAAGTGCTAACTAGTAGCCTTCCAAGGTTTGATGTATGAGACCTCCCAAAAATCCCTCCAAAAATCCCAATAATTCTCTATAATTGATCCCTTCTCTAAATTGAGCTCCCTTTTCCCTTGACCCCTAAAGCCTTTTTATAGGGTTCAAAGGTAGTTAGGTAAGTTATNTATATATATTTAGGAACGACATAAAGGTCAATAAATAGAATTTGATAATCTATCTCCCCTTGGCCATGCTGCAAAATAATTTGGAGAGGCTTGTGCGGCCTCCTTTAGTAGCAATTAGATGAAAGTCCCTCTTCCTTCCCACATATTTGGCATATTTATGAATAACTGCATCATGAGCATCGATCTCTTGTCTGAACTCATTTTCAAAAGGTTTCATAACATTTTGTTGTAGCATTTATCAGCTCCTAATTGTGCAATTCTCTTTGCTGCATAAGTCATCCAACCCTCAGGCCTCAAGCCCCAAACCATTTCTTCTCATGCATTCCCCACACTGTGTTGAGAACCAAAAACCCTGAAGATCAATGCAGCGGTGGGGGACTCGCTCCAGACTCAACAGCACCAGATCGCGGNTGCAGCGGTGGGGGACTCGCTCCAGACTCAACAGCACCAGATCGCGCGGCCGGGCATAGACGAATGTTTTTTATATCCGTTTTTTATTCAATCCTAGTGGAATTAGTTGAAAAATATCTATCATAGGAGATTGGCTATATAGATTGGGCTAAGGGTATTGTTCTTCAATGGCAGACATCGGCAGAGTCCTCCATACCCATTTTCATGACTACCGCGGCCGCGTGTTTCTGTTAGTGTGCATAAATAATGTTGCACTGGTGCTGCTGCCACCCTCTCTGTCGTCGCCTTCAATCGTAGCCTAAAAAAAATGCTACTGAAAATTGCAGACCTTGCAGCGGTGCACATGCCCTAGCACCCCTGTGTAGGGTTTTACATGGCGAGACAGTTGTACCCCTTGTGGTGGCCATTGACAACCAAGATCTGCCCCGACAGCTTCCCTTTCCTGATTTTAGCTATTTTCATAGATTTTGGGTGCCGTTGTGAACTCCTGCAACTACCCTGAGGCTTGATGGTGCCGTCGTTGCAGGCGAGCATCTTGTACTTATCACTATGGGTGAAGTCGGTGTGCTTGTAGCCAAGGGTGGTGGCGGTGGATCAGTTCTGTCTCTTTGTTGTTACTGAAGAATCTATTGTGATTTTTGTTGTGTTTATTTCATTTGAAGGAGCCAATAGTTCTTGTATAGGTTTGGTAGTAGAAGGAAAAAGGGAAGTAACTTTCTTTTTCTTTTGTGGCAAAATTTTACTGTCTGGTCAGAGCTCTATGCATATGAAATAGAAATCATACCCTCTATTGATGCACAAAAACCCCTACCGTTATTAGGATGTTCAATGTACTAGTTGGCTATATCATCTTCAATTCTAAAAGATGGCTTCCCTGCATCCAGGGCATGATATGGAGTATATTGATACAAAACAGGTCCTTCAAAATAAACTGTGACAAGTTGTCCCTGTGCAAGACTTGGCCAATCAAAGATAATTTGACTTGCTTTCCACAAAGTAGGTGAGACATTTTTTTTATAAGGAACTGCAAGTCCAATTATAAAATTCCAATGCTTCAATTTGTGCAATGCAATAGAAAAATCAACATCTCCATTCGGAACATCAATAAGGTTTATGCCTGTCTTTTGACATCCTTCTCTTAGTCTACGGGAAAATTTATTAAAATCCCCATATGCTGAGAAATGTGTGACAGGACCTCTTAAAATGGGATGTAAAGCTAGTGCCATCCTAATGTTACGATTGAGTCATACACTAGAACATCCATGCCGGTAACGTTAAGCCTGTAGATAAAATTCTTGTGTTGTTTATATTGATAATTTTTTTCATTCACTCCATTTTTCTTCCAATCCATCTCTTTTTTTAACAAGTGATAGGAATCAATACCTTTTCAGATTACATCTTGCCATTTCGAATATTTGTATTGAAATATTTTGAAAATCTCAATCATCTCATGTCTCTGTTCCATAAAATGGCTAAAATGTGCCAACACCTGCGAAATGCACTTCTCATTTTTTAGGATGAGAAGGTTGTTCAGCTTTCTTATGCAGGGTAGGGGCTATTGAAGGAGTTGGCCCCCTACTTACAAATGGAGCTAACGATATTAATGAGCAGGGTGGCATGGGGGTGGATTCCCGGGGAGGGACCCTCAGGACAAATGGTTGTTATGAGCTTTGGTCAGCCGCTCGTGGTGCTGGTGCACTACGTCGAGGCACGTAGATCACAAACGACTACCGGGGTGGCCTAGGATCACTGTCAATGCCTATGGCATTGAGGGGGTCCATGTAGATGTGCAGGGATTGATTTTCAGGACGTACCAGGTTGCTTTTGTCCAACACCAGTTTCCCCTAATCAATCAACTTTTGGATGTCATCCTGCAATGCCAAACAGTAATGTGTATTGTGATCACACTTGGTGGTAGTCACAAAACCTATCCAACTTGAAGCCCTTAGGAACTAGGGGCTCATTGGGCAAGGCCAAAGAGGTGTTCCTAAGGAGTTTGCAGTAGCGCTAGTGTCTCCTAACTCCCTCTTCCAACATCTGCTTGTGTTGGATGTGCCTCACCGCCAATAGTTGCTTCAGAAGTTCTGAAGGCCTAAGAGGAAGCGGGGTATACTTTGAGTGATCTTTACGCTCAAAGTTTGGTTTGGGTTGCGTAGATGTCTTGGGTGCGAGTATGGCATGTTGCAGTGTGTGGCCCTACTTGGGCATGGGATTGGTTGCAGGTGTGGCCAGTTTCTTGTTGTTCTTGTTACCATTGTTATGAGGCTTGGGCTTGGCTTTGGTTGCCATAGCGACCACTGTGCTTGTTGGGGCCTTACCCTTGTCCTTCTTTGTGAAGGTGTTCTTGTAAGCAACATAGGCTGGGCCTTTCCTCACCTCGTCCGCATCATGTATGCTCTTAGTCTGAGCGAAGACTTGACTAAGAGTGCCAGGAGTGAGGCAGTACAGTTTATACTTGATGAAGTAGTTCACTACGCCCTTAAAGATGGCTAGCAAGTAGGGCTCCATGATGGGCTCACAGATTTCATTAAGGGTTACGCTCCAACACTGAATGAACTTTTGGACTGGCTCTAGAGGATCCTTATTCATGCTCATCAATTGATCTAGCATGATTTTTGGTCTCAAGTTGTACTTGAAATGCATCACAAACTAGGTTAGGAGCTCCTCTAGGGTTGAAATAGATGAGTGTGGCAGCGCGTGATACCAATCCAAGGTTCTCCCGGCTAAGGGCATAGCAAAGACACAAATAATCGTGTGTGGCCATTGTTGCAATAGAAGGGATTTAGACCTAAAGCTAACAAGATGTGCATTGGGATCTCCTTCCCCATTGTATTTAGTGAAATATGGGAGGGACATTCTTGCAAGCAATATCAATGAAGGGATTTTTGAGCTAATGGGGTCATCCTGGTAGAAGTCCATGACTTGTACCATGTCAAACCCGAAAGCCTTAAGGCATTTTATTTCCTCAGTGAGGGCCTGGATGAGCTAGAACAATTGGTCTAGACCCTGGGATGACATAGATGGTTGGGGAACTATCGGCGTAGCTCCCATCTATGGAATGGCAGGGGTGGTAGCATGACCCACCGACGGTATCATTGGGGTGGCCCCAGCAACTTGTGTTACTTGTGGCATCCACCAACTGATGAGTGGTGGCATCGAAGCAATTGCTGAGGGTTGCACCACGGGATAGACTATTTGTGGAATAGACCAGACCCTCGCGCTGGGCAGTATCGTTTATGCTGTGTAGCATAGTGTAGCCACCATTTTGAAGCAAAAAACTTGCGTTGCGTCCTACTGCATGTGCTAGTTACCTTTGAATTGCGTTGACTATTTATTGCACTACGAATCTTGCCAACTTGCTGATCCTACCCTTTGAGGTGTCTTTTGTTATTCCCACAAAGTTTCTATGTTGTGCTACACTACGCAACATAGCATATCAACGGACATAGCCTGCTTTTCTGCTAAGTTTGTCGCTTTCTAGTGAAGGATCCATTGCTAAAGAACTTGGATTCAAGTGAAGCAACTATTTTTGAAGTCTAGAGGCATGAGCTTAGTGTGATTGGAAATCACCAAGTAAGCCAAGCCTTCCTATCTTGCTCTTACTACGTTGTGCTATGTTTCGTAGCATCTTATCTTGCAACAATTTGCAGTTGACTATTTGAACAACTATCTCCTGAAGCTTGCTATGCTATATAGCGTGGCGTAGCGTAGCAAACCCCTTGACTTAGAAAACCTACCAAACTATTTTGCGCACTTTGAACATTACCGACAACTCTTCACATTGCTTTTGTGTAGGCTATCAGTTGGACAAATTACCCAGCTAGAAATTTTGCCAAACTATTCAACCTAAACATGAAACATCCACTTCTTGCTGAAGTGACATGATGCTGCCTGAATCGTGAAGACCCTGTGAAGCAAGGATGCCCTGAAAATTTGGGGTATTTCACCCAATAGTCCCCACACTGACTTTACCCCTAGGATGCCACTTCCCTACTTTATGAAATACAATGGGGAGGGTGATCCCAATGCCCATCTTGTTATTTTCAGATTTGAGTCTCTTCTTCTGCAATAATGGTCACATACAATCATCTGCGTCTTTACTATGTCTCTGACGGGGAAATCCCTAGAGGAGCTCCTGACCCATTTCATAACTTGTTTTAAGTACAACTTGAGATCAGAAGTTATGCTGGATCAGTTGATGAGTGTGAAGAAAGATCCACTGGAACTAGTTCAGAAGTTCATCCAACGATGAAGCACTACCCCTAATGAGATCCATGAGCCCATCGCGGAGTCCCATTTGTCGACTATCTTTAAGGGTGCAGTGAACGACTTCATCAAGTCCAAGCTGTACTACCTTTCTCCCTGAACTCTTAGTTAGGCTTTCGCCTAAACAAAGAGCATACAAGATGCGGCTGAGGCAAGCAAAGACCCAGCTTATGTTACATATAAAAAGATGTTTGCAAAGAAGGATAAGGGCAAGGCTGTAATAGCCACAGTGGCCACTATGGCAAATGAAACCAAGCCCAACAACAATAATAACAAAAACAACAAGAAGGTGGCTACACCAGCACCTAACCCTATGCCAAAACAAGGGAACACACCTCAACCCTCCACATCTGCATCTGAAGCATCTGCACCGCCTAAGCCAAACTTTGAGTGTAAAGATCACTCTAAATATAACCCACTGCCCATCAAACCTTCAGAACTTCTAAAGTAATTATTGGCAATAGGGTATATCCAACATAAGCAGATGTTAGAGGAGGGAGTAAAGAAGCATCAATGGTACTGCAAACTTCATAGGAACCCCTCGTTGACCTTGCCCAATGAGCTACCAATTCCTAATAATTTTAGACTGGAGTAGTTCTGTGACTACCATCAATAGTGTGGTCACAGAGTAGCAAAGGCAAGATAGAAAGGCCTAGCTTATCTAGTGATTCCAATTGCACTTGGCAAGCACTCTGGCCTACAAAACTAGTTTCCTTATTTAGCTTCAAGTTCTTAGCAAAGTTTCTCATCAGAAAGTGGTGGATTGAACAGAAAGCATGATACGTTAGCTACTATGTTGTGCTATGCTACATAGTGTAGAATGGTGTAGCGACGATGCAAGAACAACAAAAGGTATCTCAAATGCAAGTTTAGCAAGTTCAAATTCTTCCCTTTGCAGAAGGAAAAAGTTGCAACTGTTAGCATAAATCCGAGCTCCAAGCAAGCATTCATGACTTCAACAAGGATCACAAATGAAGCCAACTGCTACGCTATGCTATACTACGTAGCGTAGCAAAAAATGCATATCAAACAAAGTGTTGCAAAAGTTTACTTGACGTGTGACGAAGCTTCTAGCAAATGCAGTTGACTTCAACACTAATCTCTTCTTCAAACTGGTGGCTACACTGTGCTACACTACATAGCGTAGCAAGTTTCTACGTTATGCCAACATGCTATGCTACATTGTGTAGCACAGCGTAGCAGGAAGCTACGCTACTTCAGTGTGTCTAATTCCTCATTCCTCATCTGCATTGTTGACATATTTGATTCCAGCATCTCTAGTTTCAACAACATGATTATAGCTTGGCAGGCTCGTCAATCAGCTTTGCATGTCCATGCAGCACTAACACATCATCATCTCATAGGTCCAGGACACGTGGCATCCAAGTCACATTTCTTGCGTGCTCCTGGCCCTATAAATACCTCAACAAGAAACACTCAAAGGGTTGGAAAAATTGAACTAGGGTTAACAAAAAAATTAATTGGTAAAATTGGGCATTTTGTTGGAAAAAATTTGAGGGTTGGCAAATTTTGAGCATTGTTGGCATTAGTTGGCATTTTAGCAATTCACAGCAGTTAGCATTGGCACTTGGCATTATCTTTTTTCTTGTTGGCACTTTGTACTATTGGCTCTTAAGCTTGTAATCAAAAACATAGTTGAGGCATTTCAAGCATTCCAATCATTCCTAGACTCCCTGTGCCCCTCCAGCACTGTACCACTTGTTATACATTTTCAAGCAGAGAAGATAATCGAACCCACAACCTTGCGGTGGTGCATTTTCTCATCCTAGATACTCTGTTATTTCTATATTGTTATTACTGTGTGGCATTATTTTCTTCATTATTGCATATATTAATCATCAGTTAGATTTCACATGTTTCGCGCTTAAAACCACATTTACGAAAGGTTAAGTGACATCGACTAAGTCCTTGTCTAATCGACCAGACCATTCAGGGTGCCCCATTTCCATTTTCTTAATCTAGCACGGCCCTCGCACAGATCCAGGGTTAAGACTGTTTGCCCAATAACCTCTCAGTGTTTCCAGCCACTGATGTTTTCAGTCGCTACAATGTGGATCGGGTGCCATGTGGCATGTGTAGATGGGATTACGTTGACATGTTACACTTTGATGAGAGTAGCAAAGTGTTACACTCTAAAGCATCGTAATGGGTCCTTAGAAACTGCTAAACTCTGACCACACTGCCTGGACTACATGTGCCAAAGTTTGAGAGACCGTAATGTACCTAAAAATAGTGCAAAAATAATGCAACTTGGAGGCTATGTTCTAGGACTATGTCCCCCTCTTTCAAGTAGGATCAAGCATAGGAACAATTTTGGGGACTAATGGGGGATGCAAAAGAAATGCAAATCATTGATCGTAATTGTTGAAGGGACATTGGAGTTGAGACCAAGGCCGATGTTGAGTTCTTGAGGCTTTTTAAGGCTACTAGAAGCTTTTCTCTAGTGTCAAGGTGGCTACGCTCTAGAGCATAACACAATGCTTACTAAAAATTTGCAAAATTTTGATGTTTCACGCTAGTTATGTTGGCTATGCTAGGGTGCATAGTAGAGCATAGCAGGAATACTTAGAAAAATTTTAATGAAATCTATAGTATTTATTCATGGTACAGTCGCTACACTTTCAAGAATAGTAGGAGGATTATCCTTAGAAGTTATAAAATGTGCCAAATGTATCTTCCATGTCAAGCTAGTTTGATAGATCCTTGTCCAACACTTAGGCAAAACTAGGCACTGGAACCTATGTCATGCTTGCTATGCTGTGGAGCATAACAAAGCTTAGCAACCCAAGAGATAGAAAATTTTTCAAACTATTTTTTCCATCTTGAGCAATTTTGACAACCTTTAGCTTGGTACTTGGGTGAATTAGCTATTGGGACGTGTGTCAAGCTAGATACGCTAGGGAGCATAGCAAGCGTGACAACCTAGGACATAGAAAATATGTCAAACTATTTTATCCATCCCAAGCAACCCTTGACCACTTCCGGCTTGATCCTTGGGAAAACTAGAGATGAAAGTGTGTGTTATGATGGCTATGATGGAAAGTGTAATAGGTAGACTAATAGCATAGCAAGACACTTAGAAAAAATTTCATGTGATTACTATTGACACTTAGAAAAATTTTGCAAAATAGACCTCAATATGTGCTACACTGGCTATGTTAGAGAGTGTAACACCCACACTTAGAAAAAATTTGTCAAGTTTTGACACTTTGAGAAAAATTTGTCATTGAAGATGTAGAAGCCCAAAATTGGTGGTGTTTCATTGACCCCTCTTTGTTGATGTCTGGAGACTTGGCCTGAGAGATTTTGATAAAGAATATGAAACACCATGGAGAACATGACACTAACACCACTCGTCTGAAACACTGTGAAAATTTTGAGGCCTCAACGGTTCAGCAAAATATTGTGACTCAGGCAAGGATTTGCGCTGGCTCAGCAAGTTCCCTTTCCAGCTAAGGGTCTGTTGTGCCATGCTACGCAGCACAGCGTAATAAAATCTAGAGGAAAGAACAAGACAAGGGGTGCACGATGGCAAGCCTTCAAATTTGCAAGTTTTCTATGTTTCAAAAATCTTAACTTTTGGCATATTACACCGCATTACCCAACATAGTGTAACGTAGCATAATGTAGTGTAATGCCAGAAGATAGTCCATCACAACAACAGAGATAGGAAGATTCGAGACCTCGATGGTCTAGCAAAAGCTCAAGGCTTAAGCAACGATCTACAGCATGCCGCACATTTCAGCAAGTTTTCTTTTTTGGCTAAGGGGCCTATTACACTACATTACACAGTGTAGCATAATAAACCCCAAAAGGACTTAACAAAAACAAAGGAAGCATGGCTAAAACACTTCTTTTTTTGCAGGTTCACTATTTTATGCTGAATTACACTATGCAGCGTAATCTAGCATGACACAACATAATACAAGCAATGACAGAGATAGCACAATTCATGCATCAATAGTTCATATGTCACAATACACTCTCTAGCGTATTGTAGCATAAGCAAAGAATAGTTTGTTGCCAAAGCTCCAGCAAAAGTGGTTTATGACGCATTACACTTCAAAGCGTAATGCAGCGTGGCACTGCAAGCTTCAAACACAAACACACCAAGTCAATGACATCTTGTAGGTTCAAGACACGCATCATCTAAACTATGTTTTTCTCTTAACCCTAACCTTATAAATATTCCAGTTGACAAAGATCAAAGGATTGGCAAAAATTTCTCTTAACAAGGAAAAATTTTCTCCGTGAGCAATTTTCTGTCATCGGCAATCGTTGACAAGTCTTGCAAAAGATTGACAAGAGAGTAAAAGAGGATCAACGATCATAAGAACATCAGAGGTGATTGGCAAGAATCCTCGATCAGAAATAGTCGGTTAATGGATATTCTACTTTGGGTCTGACTTCCTTATGCCGAGATTGGCTAGAACCAGGTAGATCAACCTTTGCTTGTTTTATCTTTAAATAGCTTTCTCGTTGTTGGCACGTGTCTAAACTGAAGTCCTCTTATAATCATTGTATCCAACATGTTTTTTTCATAAGTTAAATCCTAGATCTTGGGATTGCACACTCTCTAAATCTGGTTTCCTGTGTCCTATCTATATGGATTTTGCAATCGCTTTAAATCATTTACATCATTTTGAATTACCTTTGAGATTAACGATATTATATCTCCTCATAAAAATTTTCATTTTGCCATCCAATTATTATAGAATTTTTATGGATTAAGTAAGTCCATGTCTGATCAACAAGACCGTTCAGGGCACCTTGGATTCATCTTCCTCAGCACGGCCCTCTCACAGATCTAGGGTTGGAACTGTGTACACGAAAATCCTCTCGGTATTTCCAGCAATCGATGTTTTCCATCGTTACAATTTTTTGGCACTAGAAGGAGGGCCTTCATATCCAATCCACACTTTATGGGTAGTCTTGTAAGCTGTCTGTACCCATTTTCAGTCGACGTAAACGTAATACCTTCATGGTTGTTCACGAGATTGTGTGGTGCAGATCAGTCGCTTCGAAGATTCCTTTGGAATCCTACAAGATAGAAAGCCCCGATTATTGCCTTATTTTTCCTTTTCCCTTGCAATATTTATCCTTATTGTCATTACTCCCGAACCATGTAGAGAATGGTTACATCAACCACCGCTATTGACATTGCCAACCTTGAGAATCATGCAAGTTACGCCTCCTATAGTCGAGCCACCAACTAGCCTGATGTGACCACGCCACTCCCTCAGGCTTCAAAACAAAGAGCCTAAGGGACACACTCAGCATAGGGAACACTACAATTTCCTCTGTGCTAAACTTACAGCAAACCTGCCCATGTATCCACAAGAACTCGAAGAAAACAGAGAATATGAGTTCATGTACTACAACGGGAAGGAATTTATTCCTTCACATAACACCATTATATCCCTGACAAATCAACAATAGTGGATCCTGGATCAAATGCTGATGGCTAGGATATCAATAGAATAATGAGAGGAGTTGTTCCATGATGAAATGCTTCATGACGGGCAAGACGATCTAGACTCCCACTCTGAGGGAGGCAATCATGCTGATTTTGCCATGGCCTCCCCTCCATGATGTCCTGTGTAAATCTGTTGTTCATGGTTACCATGCCCTTGACACTATCTAATACTAACCAAGTCCTGCACTTGCCCCACCTACATTTTCTCTCTTCGACTATTCTTCCAGGTGACGGCCCATCGCAAATCATTCCTCAGCAAGTGCAATTACCTAATTCATCTCATCGTGCACTAGCACCCATGTCACCGCATGTACACGCGATACCTACTTCGCAATTACATACAACATCCACCTTCATCCCGACTCACACGACAGGGACCGCCACTACAGCATGGTGGGTTCCAAACATGCCTCTTGTTGTGCATCCTACATAGATGTCCCATCTCCCCCTTCATCAAAGCTAGGTCCCGCGAGTGCTAAACCCCGTTACAAGATCGTTGTCTATGCCCCCAACCACACAAACAGTGTATCCAATGGCACAGCCGATGATGGCCGTCCCTATTCCGCCACCTAGTGTGGTTCCTCCTGCCGTTCCACAAACGACCTCTCCATCCACGAGTTTGGATCAAGCCTTCTAGCTTATCAAGACCCTTATGGAGGAAGTTAAATGCCTCAAGGCTGCTGGTTCTGACACAGTACAAGTCATGGATTTTTACCATGACGATCCTATTAGTCCAGTAGTGCCTATTTTATCGTTACCGCCTGTGATGCCACTCCCCCATTTTACAAAATACAATGGGAAAGGTAATCCCAATGCCCATTTAGTTACTTTTAGGTCATAATCGTTGCTATTGCAACAATGGCCACATACTATCATCTGTGTCTTTGTTATGTCCCTAACGGGTAAAGCTCTAGACTGGTATCGAGCACTCCCATGTGCTTCCATTTCAACTTTGGAGGAGTTGTTAACTCAGTTTGTAACTCATTTCAAGTACAACCTAAAGCTGGAAGTCATGCTGGACCAGCTCATGGGAGTCAAGAAGGACCCGCTTGAGTCAGTTCAAAATTTTATACAGCGGTGGAGCGCCACCTTGAACGAAATCCGCAAACCCATCGTTGAGGCCCATCTATTGGCAATCTTCAAGGGGGTTGTTAACAACTTTATCAAGTGTAAGCTATACTACCTCGCTCCCTGCTCCCTCAGCCAAGCCTTTGCTCAGACTAAGAGCATCCAGGACACAGTAGAGGCTCGCAAATATCCAGTGTATGTGGTCTACAAAAATGCCCACAGCAAGGGTAAGGACAAAGGCAGAGCTATGACAACGATAGTAGTGGTGGTTGCAGAGGGGGCCAAGAAGAAAAATAACAAGAAAACATCTGTGGAGCCTCCAATAGCCGAGGCCTAAATTTGAGTGTAAGGATCATTCAAATTACACGACCCTACCTGTAAAGCCTTCAGAACTTCTAAAGAAATTATTGGGAACTGGCCACATCTGACACAAGACGGTGTCCGAGGAAGCTCTAAAACATCATAGGTGCCATTGTGAGCTGCTCAAGAATCCCTCCTTGGCCCAACCTAATGAACCATCAGTCCCCAAGAACTTTAGGTTGGACCGATTTTGCGACTACCATCAATTGTGCAGTCATGACACGGATTATTGTTGGGCATTGAAAGATGACATTCAATGTATGATCGATCAAGGTGACCTAATCTTATACAGCAGTAACCTAGTTCATCCGGAAAACCAACCCATGCATGTGTACCAGGACCCGTTAAATGCAGGGTACACTATCAACGTAGTGGGTACAGAGAGCGATGACCAGGCATAGCTGAAGCAACCCTTTGTATTGCGCATGCCTCCTCACCTACCTCAGATGAAAAACCCATCAACATCGACAGGTGTGGCTCAGCGACAACCTTTCATCCTCCGAGTCCCATCTCCTACCTTCGTTCCGCACCACACTACCAGTAAAGCCTTAGCCTAGTCTGTGCCCACACCTAGGGCACCCTTCATCTTTAGGGTGCCAAAGCTGTCAGTTGCTTCTGCTACGCAAGAGCAAATCTCTAAGTCAACACCCCAATCACAGCTTAATAGGAAAAGAGAGGGGCATCTGACGGGTAGCACAACCAAGAACCGATTTACGTTGGGGCTCCCCAAGCCTACACCCCTTGCATCGGTGCCCTTGGCCCCACCTTCTAAAAAATGTGACATTACGCAAATGCAGCCACCTTCTCCCTACCCAAGAAAGTACAACCCTTAACCAGAAGTCGTTCCACCCCAAGAAATCCATCTCCTGGGATGAATGGAAGAAGAGAAGGGTAACAAACAACCAGATCATGGGCATGATCTCCTTGATGTTTTTAAGCAAGTCAAGTAGGCTCTCAAATAGAAAAATACAACACTAAGCCTTTACAACTTGTTAATGACATCCCAAAAGCATCACGAAGCCATGGTTTGCATGCTAACATCCATACCGGTGGATAAAAACTTGCTAGTAGATGAAGAAGTAATCCATTCGGTCATGCTCCCTCACACTGCTGAAAAACTACAATCTCCCCAATTGAAATTTCATGATGAGTCCATTAAGGATGACCCAAAAAATGGTCAGGTGACAACAATGCCCATGTTCATCACTATCTGGATTGACCAATACAGAATCTGGAGAGTACATGTGGATGATGGGGCTACTACCAATGTCATCCCATTCCCTATAGTGGACAAACTAGGTTTGCTTGACCAGATCAATCCCACAATAATGACATGTCTAAAATCGTTTAACAGGGCAAGAGTGCAAGTTAAGGGAATGGTGCACATCAATTTTGTAGCAAGGGATCAATTCCCCACAAACACATTGTTCATTGTCATCAAGGAAATGCCCAGCTTCAATCTAATCTTAGGGAGGTCTTGGTTAGCTCAATTAAGGGTAGTTTCATCATCCATTCATCAAGAAATCCACTTTCCCTATGTAGGAGGGGAAGTGATCATACATGGTGATAAGATGACCACTCAAGCAGTTAACAACATAGAAATGGAACAAGGGTCGGAGGTCGAGGTCCCTAAAGATCAAACCCCTATCCCAACAGTTGAACAGGCTGACATAGTGGCCGATGAAAGCTTGACTTGGGCTGAACTACCCTTCCAAGGAGAAAATGGTAGCGTAAAGGAATGCTATAATAAGCCTTCTCACCTGTATGCATCGCCAAACCTAAAAAAAATCAAGAAACAATTACAAACCTAGCAAATGAACATGTTAGCGTAACATGTTATATCAGTCCACATTGTTTACTATTACGTAGTTTACGCCCTTTCTTGTGTCACATTATCCTTTTACGCTTAAGATGATGATGGCCCGAAATGGCCTTAAACTAGTGATGGTCCACCATGGCCTAAAACTAGCAAATGTAATTTATCCTTTTACGCTTAAGATGACGATGGCCCGAAATGGCCTTAAACTAGTGACAGCCCACCATGGCCTAAAATTGGCAAATGTAATTTATCCCTTTACGCTTAAGATGATGATGGCCTGAAATGGCCTTAAACTAGTGATGGCCCACCATGGCCTAAAACTGGCAAATGTAATTTATCCTTTTACGCTTAAGATGACGATGGCCCGAAATGGCCTTAAACTAGTGATGGCCCGCAATGGCCTTAAACTATTTATGACCTGCTACATGTTCAGCTTCATGAAAGATAAAATCTTTACTCTAGCCTACATAGGCAAAAAAAACTGTCTTTTACTTCATTCCAATATAACAAAATGTTAACCAATATGGCCACGTTACGCATCGCTCTTACTAACACTTCCACCTGTGTCATCCAACTCCACCTCTGCTTCAAGAAAATCATCCTCGTAAGGACCTTCTCCTTGTGGGGTCTCTTCATGAGGGCGGTCCTCTCTACAAGGCTCTTCCTCATGGGATTTCTCATCGTGAGGCCCATCATCTTCATTACGCTCCTCCTCGTGAAGATCCTTTTCGTGAGGACCATCACCTTCATTATGCTCCTCCTTGTGAAGATCCTCTTTACGAGGATCATTATCTTCATTACGCTCATTTTCATGAGGATCCTCCTCATTTCGATCCTATGGTTTGACATGATGCACACGTTAGCATTGCCATCAAGATTACGCATAATAAGAATGCAATAATCCTATGATGGTCCTGTGTCAGCCACGAAAGGAACTTGTTCCAAGACAACCACAGACGTTGCATGATCTCGTCCTCATTAATTTTAGACCAAACGCCATCTCCTAGATTAGTTCTAGCCTTAACCTTCCCCTTTTCCACAGGAGTCCATCGGGGTCGTTCAAGAAAAAAGGAAGGGACAGTGGTTTCCCCGCCAGGTAGGGCTATTTCCCTTTCTAGAGAGGCACTTACTATCACTTGCTTCTGAAACTTTTCGTACACAATAGAAGCACCAATGACATCAAGAAATAGTCGAAGGAACCATGCTTCAACTATAGAATCCTTGTAATGTTGGCGATAGGTAGAACATTCTCACTTATACATGTGCTTATGATCTTTCTGTGTCTACCCCCATTCTTGGACCATCGCATAGTAATCCTTCTAATCTTGGTTCTTCCGGGCTAGGAGATTCATTTGCATCCGTTGCTCAATGAGTTCACGACTGGTTTGGACATTATTTCTAATGACCGTCCAATAACGGGTGTAATCAATTACAGCTATCTGCCAGTTCTCATCATTGGCCTCTCAAGCTAGCAGAAATTCATTGCAGGACTCTAACTCCTCAACCCTACCAGTTAGGAATGTCTTCTTCTTTTCTATCTTATGCAACCTCTTCCAAAGATCTTCATTGATTTTTTGGAACTCCCATAAAGAGCGGGTTGAGAGTAATGCACATTTATGCATTTCTTTGTAAAGGCTGTGAGGCACTTCGGTCAACTCCGGTGAGGGTTCGGGTATGGTGTTTAAGTTGACAGGCTCCTTGGGATCCCATCTGAAGTAATATCCTGTAACATAAAAATAATATTGAGACATAAAAATGATACAATATCATAATTCCAACAATCCCTATGTTATAACACTTGCGTACCAATCTTAGGATCGATTTGCTCTAAGCAACTGATCATATCCTCCGCAATGCCTTCCATAAAGGAAAATTTATTAGGGGTCTCACCCCAATGCTGAGTAGGTGCCACTGACAAGGGCACGATGCTAGCATCAGAAGTACCTATTACACAAACAAAAAAGGGTTAGACATAGTGTGATAGACATAAAGGATGATTACGACATCATGATAATACAAAAACTTTCTTTAACAAAACCCTCGATGGTAGTAACATGAGACTGCCCTCGAAGGAAAAGGTAAATTCACCTACAACAAGCTACTCCTTTTTTCCCAGTTCATCCGGAAGGACTTCAGCATCTTCTACTTCCACCTCTTCTTCACCCATGGGAATCTGTGTGCCGCCTACATTACTAACAGGGGCCTCCTTTTCCAAAATCAGGGCCCCTCCTTCATGTCGTATAACTATTATCCCTATTTCAGGGGTCAGCTCCGCTACGTTCTTCCCTTTTTCTACTAAAGAAAATAGTTAAAAAAAACACTTACAAAAGCTATGCGATGCCACATCTGTACGTAGTGTAACAAATATATAAACTAATTACACATCTCTTTACTTACCAGATAGGGGATCATTCCTGTGAAACTTAATTTGCAACCTCTTCCTCTCTACGTCAGTCGGACCAGCAGACTCCACTGTCGGACAAGGCCTTTTCTGTTGGACTAAAAAATCCACTATTTCTGCTACAAGTTGGATCCCCTTCGACACACTACTGGTGAAAGAAGGGAGTGCTCTACCCATGTTGTCTTGGCCCTACAAATGAGGTGCTGCCAAACTCTTAGTGGTAAGTGAAAGTGAATTCCCAATGCCTTCAGGAGGATCTTGCGATTGGGTAGTGCCAAAAACCTAGAAAATCCAAGGCTTAGAAATCTGGTGACGATCTTGTTACACCTAGATTCCATCCCTCTAAACCACCAATAATTTGGAAAAATGCTAAAAGTAAGCTATAAAGAAGGCAAACTGCACATTGAAGCGAGACTCAAGTTTCTTGCGAAGCTTAACCATTTTAGCTTGCAGGCCTTTAGCAAAGTAGCTGGTCTAATTATACCATGTCCCCTCCTCCATAACCTTCCGCATGATTCAAGCCTATTCTATGGTAAGAATTATCCCCTAGGAAAGCAACTTGGGGAAGGCGCAGGCTCAGAAGAGGGGGTAAATGGTATGAGCCACCCCCAACTTGATTTTATTAGTAGGGATTCCTTTCACTTCTCTATCTATCCTTTTGGTGCTTAGAACTCCTTTTTGACTTCTCCTCTACCGAAAGGCCATCAGAGGGAACACCAAAAAAGTCAGTGAATAGTTGAGTGTCAATGACAAAACTTACATGTACATTATGCACGAGTCTGCAAAGACGCTCAGCTTCTCTATTGAAAGAGTTAACTAGGGTCAACATTTCACCCACGGTAACGTTGGGGGTTACAGCTGAAAATAATTCCATTAGTCTAGCTTCCCGAAGGTTATTGGTTAGGATAGCTAGGGTCACACTATGGTTGAGCCAACGTTGCGCCTCTTTTATGTCGCCATAACGAAACAAAAGACTGTTCATTTCACACCCAGAGGCCATAACAGTGATCTCCCATGATTCCCTAACTGTAAACATATGACAAGGGTTTAGACAATATAGAAAGATAAAATGATTTCACACATTGTTTCCACCATATCATAAATTACCGTGTCTGAAAAGTGAAGGAAATGATGGGATTTTCTCTTGCACGTCTACGATAGTGAGAGGACGATCCAAAGTCAACTCCTTGTCCAACCATTTGAGCCTTTTACACTTGGTGAAAAATTTGACATAGTGGTTAAGGTAATGTGAGATTTCCAATTCCAGTTGTCCCATAACACCAAAACGTACATTGCTAATAGAGGTGAACTCCTTTATGGCCATTTCGGTCAAAGACAACGTATCTGTATTGTCCTGGAGATCATCATTATTGGTAAAAAGCCTACATCATAGAATGTAGACAATTGTTTACATGGGTCACGAATTCAGACAAATAGTTAGCATAATTATGACGATCTAGAAAGACTTATCCACATGCATAATACACAATCCTAGGTGGATTCTAGAAATAGGTTGTAAGATGACAAGCCATGAATAGGGTGTTGTAAGTGTGATAACAATTAAACCTGGGCATATTCCAGATCCAAGATAAACGTCTCAAATCCCTGGCACTTTGTTTACGGTCTTGCACCCATATGGTGTCAATTGAGCCATCCACAAGAAACGTCAAGATGCTCTGTGTTGATCCAAGCAGTAACGTCTCCAGAATGGCGCCAGCAATCTTGGCTGGTAGATGCAACCAAATAACTACGTTGTAATTGTGTAACAAAAACTACAGGAACTCCCATGTGCCTCTTCGGAACCAGACCGCCTCCTCCTTTACACGAGTATGAGGAGGAGGAACATTAGCCACGAGGACATGTAAACAACATAGAACGCCCACAATGTCCAAGACGATAAGGACGAGATTTAGCATAATCCTTTATAATGAAATTGACTTCTATTAGGAACAGCAATATAGAATTACTAACGACATAAGAACAACACACAAAATTTTTCTTCATTATGCAAAACTAGGGTTTCTGTTACCTTGACTCCCAGAGGATTTCAGGTTACGCTAGAAATGCACTATGAAAACTGCCCAAACCCTTGCCATTGCGCAAGGTCTGTCTCTGACAACGGCGATAAAAGTAATACTATGTATTATCCTAGCGTAACATGCAATATTTATGGGTGAGAAAATGGAATTCTATTCATACTACATAAGGGTATAGTACCTAGACTTCCCCAATTATGCATTATGTACGCACAACATCGCCCAATATCGCCTTAACCCTTACAACTATGCAAGGTTAGTTTTCGACAATAGCGATAGTGGTAATAGTGCAAACTATGATAGCTTAGCTTGTATGACCAGGTATCAATGCCCACCATAATACTCATCTTCAAAATAGGTACAATTGTGACGCCATAACAATGGAAATAACAACCATGTAGGAGGGTAAAAAACCACTTACCAAGCGAGTGTAGTAGCCTCCAGTGTTTCAACCCTAGCCTTTGAAACCTACTGTAAACTCTCCTGCACTTCATCAATCTTCTTCAATTTGACATGTTTTCCTCTGATCTTCGGTGCCATGATCACGACTAAGCAACCTTCATAAAATAGTCTTCTTACCCTTGATTTTTCTTTCCTTCTATTATAGCCTAGTTCAAATTTGCAATGTTGCTAGTTTGCTTTGAGGACAAATCGTTGACTTATAAATGAATTGGTTGAAACTAACTGTTGCATGCTCGATCAATGCAGAATTTTCTCAAAATGCAGATATGTTAGTATGACATGAAGCATGAAGATCGCAACATTAATCTCATAGATATCGTATAGATTACGGTCTGAAAAGACCTTAAACTAACACATAGATCATCATCTCGTAATTCAGTCGCATTAACTACGGTTTGCACAAAATTCTAAATTAGCTGTCTCAACACACTAGATGCGCCACGTTACACTCTCCATCATAGTTCATAGAAACCTTACACTAACATCTAGAAGATTGAGTTTACTGCTTTCTCACAAATCATGCATATGGTAACAGTCCACTAAGACCTTAAACTGGCAACTATTTAACATGTACCACTAAAGAAAGAAAACCTTTTATCATTTCAACAGGTCGACAAAAGGCAATGTAACAACCTCCATTTTTGGCAGTTTTGCAGGTCAATTCGCAAATGGACACAGCTTTACTTGCACCCCTAGCTTTAACAAGCCCATACGGGAAAATTGTTAGACAGCTCAATCACTCACTAATAGGAATTAATTCTTCCCTTTGTGATACAAACATAGCAACATCAGAAGTATCCCCAGATTGGCTAGAACACTTGGCCCGAACCCTAGACTTGGAAGCTGGCGATGTGACCAAGGATTCCCTCACTAAGGTCCTTGTGGTTACGCACAAAGGAGGAAGCAAAACCCTAAAAATTAGTTCTCTCCTTGACCAACAAACATAGAACGATATATCTCGAGTGTTCCAAGATAACATTATGGTGTTTGCATGGTCGTACGAAGATATGCTAGGTTTAGATCCAAGGCTAATATAGCACAACATAGTTTTAGACCCACATATCAAAGATGTTAAACAGAAAGCACAGAAGATTAAGCCCGAAATTGCGTTAGCAGTTCATGAGGAAATCACTAAGCTATATTAGGCTAGTTTCATTCGCACGGTCAATTATTCAGACTGGGTGTCGAACATCGTAGTTGTGTCTAAGAAAACTAAAGGAATACGCATCTATATAGACTTCCACGATCTGAACAAGGCCATGATTAAAGACAACTTTCCATTACCGAGTATCGACCAACTTATCGATACAATAGCTGGGCACGCATTACTATCCTTCATGGATGGGTTTTCAGGCTATAATCAAATCCATATCAACCCTGAACACCAACTGACCATGACTTTCATGACCCCCTAGGGAATTTTCTGTTATACCATGATGCCCTTCAAGTTAAAAAATGCTGGAGCAACCTATCAATGCGCTATGACATATATATTTAGTGATTACCTCTTAGAGAGATTGAATGACTATGTAGATGACATAGCTATCAAATCTAGGAAGTCGGAAGATCACTCAGGAGACCTAGAATTAGTCCTTAAACAATGTCTCAAACACAACCTATGGCTGAACCCAAAAGAGTGTGTATTCAGAGTCAAAACTAGGAGCATGTTGGGGTTTGTAGTATCAGAGACTGGCATTTGCATCAACCCCGACAAGGTTAAAGCTATTGTCAACCTGGCACCACCTACAAACCTCAAAGAACTACATGGGCTACAGGGTAGGTTGCAATTTATTAGGCGGTTCATCTCAAGATTAAAAAACAAGTTACATCCCATGCAACATTTTTTCAAAAAAGGGGTTAACTTCGAATGGACCGAGAACTGCCAACATGCGTTTGACAGTCTGAAGAAAGGGCTGTTACATTTGTCAATGGTTTTTCCGCCACAAAGGGATCAACCTTTCTACATATACCTGGCAAGCTTAGAGGTGTCAATAGCTATGTTGTTATACCAAAGAAGGGACGATGGATCAGAAATTCCTATCTACTACCTAAGTCATGCTCTATTTGCATACGAAACACGGTACAATGAAGTAGATCATAACCGTTTAGCATTGGTGTTTGCACTCAAGAAATGTAGGTACTATCTCTTCCATAGCCAGGTCAACGTAATCTGTAAAAACAACATTCTGCGGGCCATCACAAACAATTTTTATGAAAGCAGTAGGATAGCCCATTGGAAAGCCATCATAAAGGAGTTTGACTTGCACTATGTTAGTCAATCTTCCACAAGAGGCCAAGCAATAGCTGACCAGCTTGCAACATCTCTAGTTAATGATCAAGCCATGATAGAGCCCGAGTTTCCTGATGAACAGATATGTAGTTTAAGTCTTGTATCAACAGGCCTCAAAGAGACATTATACTTCGACAAGGCTTTGACTACTAGAGGTGATAATGCTACCAATGTTATTACACTCTCCCCTGAGGATGTGCATCCATTGGCTTACTGCCTGGCATTCCCTTGTACGAACAATGTGGCAGAGTACGAGGGGCTCCTCAGGGGATTGTTGATAGCCAGGAAACTCAACATTCAAACCCTGGCAATCTGAGGCGATTCGATGCTCATTATCAATCAAATCACAGGAGTCTATGCTTGCAAAGTTGTGCATCTATAGCCCTATTGTGATATGGCTAAAGATCTTTTGAAACAATTCATGACAACTGATGCCCAACACGTGCCATGTAACGAAAACACTGTAGCCGATGCACTAGCCACACTGGCCTTAAACATGCCACCACATTTTTTTGCCACTTGGCCCTCTTTAATGATGGAATGTATAGAGCCTATCATTCAAGTAGTGTAAATTTCTTCTCTAAGCACGGGTGAAATGTCAGAATGGTACGACAACATTAAAGCCTACCTTCTGCATGGTGAACCACCACATGAGCTAACACCCGCACAAAAATATGCAATCCGTAAGCGTGCCAGGCAATATGTCATAATTGGAGATAGTACTCTCTATAGATGCTCTTTTGATGGAGTATTGTTAACCTATGTTAACAATGACCAAGCGCAACAAATAATTAGTGAAGTCCATATAGGATTATGTGGGAGACTTATAGCCCCACGAGCTATGGCCGCTAAAATCAAACTCTTAGGGTATTATTGGCCATACATGGAATGAGATTTCCTGACCAAGGTTAAGACATGTGATACATGCCAACATTACACAAAACTAATACATGTGTCACCAACAGAATTACATACCATGCTGATCACTTGGCCATTCCAATGATGGGGACTAGACATCATCGGCCCCATCACACCTAAGTCTTTCGTAGGACATAGCTTCATCATCACCATCACTGAGTATTTCACAAAGTGGGTTGAGGCTATTCCCCTATGAAATATTACATCTCAATAGGTTTTCCATTTTATCTTAGACAATATAGTAACCAGATTTGGGCTTCCTATGACTATTGTGACTGACAATGGGCCACAATTTAGTAGTACAGAAACTAAATCGTTTTGCGATAACCTTGGTATCAAGCAATCTTTTTCCTCAGCCTATTACCTATAAGCAAATGGTCAAGTAGAAGAAACAAACAAAGTAATTATCAATCTACTCAAGAAGATGCTCAGCAAACACAAAAAATGATGGCATGAAAAAATCCTCTACGTGCTATGGGACTATCATAAGATATGCAGAACAGCTACTGATAGGACACCCTACAGCTTAGTTTATGGATCTGAAGTAGTGTTTCCCTTGGAACTACAAATCCCCTCATTGCAGATGGTCCTCTCCATGGTTATAAATGAGACTCAACACAATGAGTCTAGGATCATGGATTTAGACTCAATGGAGGAGAAACGCATCTAGAAGTTCGACACCATCGAAAGGTATCAAGACAGGTAGAGACAGAAGCATCATCACAACTTGCATCAATGACCAATCAAGAAAGGAGACTTGGTTCTCAAAGGCATTCATGAACTAGCAAGAAAATTCTCTACAAGTTGGGAAGGCCCTTTCTTAGTTATCAATGCATACAGCAATGGAGCATTCAGGCTAGCAGACATCAATGACAACGAAAAACAAAATCTAGTGAATCATGTGTATCTGAAGTGGTACTATACTAAACATCTACTTGGCTAAAATGCAAGGTAACAAACATCCGCTACGATGTAAAACTGGCAAAGTTGTACACATCCGCTATGACGTAAAATTGGCATTTCTTGCATGCGTCTGCCAAGATGCTAAACTGGCAAAGTTTTCGACCATCCACCATGACATGAAACTAGCAAGGTAATCATACGTCTACTGAGACACTAAACTAGCATAGACTTGTCTTTGGGTCATGACATAAAACTGACACCCATAGCATGGTCTGCTGGGACCATAAACTAGCTCTTCCATCGTCTGCTACAACGTAAAACTAGCAAGTTTCATTCTGCCCAGACATTAAACTGAGACCATGGTCTGCTGAGACTTAAAATCAACAACAATGGTCAACCAAGACTCAAAACTAGAATTTGTCAATAGACAATCCATGAAGCAAGCAAGTGTGATCACTCTTGCACTGCATCCCTACCAGACGAAACAACTAAGGCATTGGAACAGACACAATGCCACTACCCCACTAGCATCCTACTAATTCCTCGGATATGCCAAAAGGCATGCTACTGATCCCTCGAAGATGTTGCTATGACAGCCACTCTGTAGTTGTAGCTCCTGGGATCAACTTCACCTCTTGGGGCCCCAAACAAACTATGGTCATCCATAGTTTTAGTAGCGTCCACTCATCGGTGCCACCAGATTCTGGCTTAGCAAATTCACCTGACTGGTTCTTTGCCCAGTCGATTGAGCAAGATGAATCTGGCTATCGATGGAAGCTTCATGAACCACGGCATCAACATAGGGACCCTTGCTCCTTTCTACTGTCCCTCTTTCATGGCCTCCGCTCTCCTTTTCCCTTCGGATGATGCTTGTTTTAACAGCCTTCCCCCTAGTGATTAGGACGATTGCTTTTGCTCTTTGTTCTATATTATGTTTTGTAGGTTACTTGTTACGACAACGTTGATCAAGAATGCATTCATTAAAAGGTGAGGTGTCACAGTGTTCTGAAGTAGCTACTTAGACTAGCCTAGCTACTTGGGAGTGCAAACCCTACCTCTCCCTCCATCAAATACCTTACTTTGCTTTCTCTTTCCCTTATCCTTACAACCACATTTACCCTCTTCTTTGTTTGTACAAAGTGTGAACATTTAATGAATTCTTTCACATCATCATGTCCATGAACTAGCGTAACGCAACTCGCCTTGTGGAATGTAATTTGCACTAAAAAAATAGGAAAAGCTTGGCAAAATGGATGTAAAACAACTCATCCAGGTCATACGAGAGTAACACAACTCGTCCATGCAAGCCCTTCATATGTAGTATGGCAGCGTAACTTCTCACAAATACACTTGCGAAAGGATGCCTACTGACTTGTTTGTGAAATTTTTATGTTCACATGCTTGAGTCTTCCTTGAACCTCCCTCCTCTCACTTCTTTAAAATCCCTCCTATGCTCCTCTCCCTGCCTTAGCACTTCCAAGTTTGAAAAAGTGATATTTGAGCAATTGCTGATGGACATTGTTGGTGCCTTTACCTCTTTGGTGTTTTGTATTCTTTGTTGACATCTTTCAGGCAAGCCCTCTAAACATCAACAAAGAGGGGCCATTGAAACACCATGAAAATTTTGAGGCCTCAATAGTTCAGTAAAATCTTGCAACTCAAGCAAGGATTTGTGACAAGTCGTGGCTCAGCAAGTTCCCTTTTCGACTAAGGGTTTGTTATGCCATGCTACGCAGCACAGCGTAACAAACTCCAGAGGACAAAACAAGACAAGGGGTGCACGATGGCAAGCCTTCAACTTTGCAAGTTTTCTATGTTTCAAAAATCTTAACTTTTGGCATATTACACCGCATTACGCAACATAGTGTAACGTAGCATAACACAACGTAATGCCAGAAGACAGTCCATCGCAACAACAGAGATGGCAAGATTCGAGACCTCGATGGTCCAACAAAATCTCAAGGCTTAAGCAATGATCTGCAACATGACATACATTTTAACAAGTTTTATTTTTTGGCTAAGGGGCCTATTATGCTACATTACGTAGTGTAGCGTAATAAACCCCAGAAGGACTGAACAGAAAAAAAGGAAGCATGGTGACAACACTTCAATTTTTTATAGGTTCACTATTTTATGCTGAATTACACTATGTAGCGTAATCTATCATGACGCAGTGTAATACAAGCTATGATAGAGATAGCACAATTCAAGCATCAGTAGTTCACATGTCACAATATGCTCTCTAGCGTATTGCAACATAACCAAAGAACAGTTTGTTGTCAAAGCTCTAGCAAAAGTGGTTTACAACGCATTACGCTTCAAAGTGTAATGCAGTGTGGTGTTGCAACCTTCAAACACAAACACACCAAGTCAATAGCATCTTGTAGGTTCAAGACACGTGTCATCTAAACCACATTTTTCTCCTGACCCTAACGTTATAAATATTCCAGTTGAAAAAGATCAAAGGGTTGGCAAAAATTTCTCTGAACAAGGCAAAATTTTCTCCGTGAGCAATTCTCTTTCATCAGAAATCATTGAATACTCTTAGAAAAGATTGACAAGAGAGCAAAAGAGGATCAGCGATCGTAAGAACATTGAAGGTGATTGGCAAGAATCCTCGATCAAAAACAGCCGGTTAATAGATATTCTGCTTCAGGTCTGACTTCCTTGCACCAAAATTGGCTAGAACAAGGTAGATTGAACTTTGTTTGTTTTATCTTTAAATAGCTTTCTCGTTGTTGGCACGTGATTCGTCTAAACTAAAGTCCGCCTATAATCATTGTATCCAACATGTTTTGTTCATAAGTTAAATCCTAGATCTTGGGATTGCATGGTCTCTAAATCTGATTTCTTGTGTCCTATCTATACAGATTTTGCAATCACTTTAAATCATTTACATCGTTTTCAATTACCTTCGAGATTAACGATATTATATCTCCTCATAAAAATCATCATTTTGCCATCCAATTACTATAGAATTTTTACTGATTAAGTAAGTCCCTGTCTAATCGACAAGACCATTTAGGGCACCTCAAATTCATGTTCCCCAGCACGGCCCTCGCATGGATCTGGGGTTGGAACTGTGTACATGGAAATTCACTCAGTATTTCCAGCAACCGACGTTTTCCATCATTACATCGTTAGTGCTTGATTAGACAATGCTTCACTATGCTTAAGAGTGCTAAGGGAATACAGTATGGTAGGGAATAGGTTAGGGAGATGGGTTAAAGGGAAACAAATGGGGAGGATGTTCATTGTACATGTGGTTGTAGGATGTAACATTATGGTGGCTTGTTGCCAAAGCATGATCCCTTGTCAGAGTGCTTGTGAGGGAGTTAGCATGTGGAGATGGCCTACCCTTAGGATTTTGACCTCTCATCAAAGTGCTTGTGAGATGGTCGATCTAAGGTTGGACCAATTATGAAATGGCAACTATGCTATTTTACTTGGGCACTTATTTTGTTCCATTTTTCTTTTGCTCTTGGCTTTTTTATTTTTCTTATCTTTCTCTTTTCCTTTTATTTTTGCTTTCTTTTTTTCCTTTTCATTTGCTCTTTTTCTCTCTTTTTTTTTAAATGTTTTGTTGCCCGGTGGACTATTTGCCACTCAACAAGATTTTCTTAGAAGCAACTGCATTGCATCTATAGGATAGGTGTTTCCTTCCTGAGATGAGTTGTGTTGCATCCACTTGGGGCTTTGACTAGCCCACAAAGGCTCTCCATGGGATGAGTTACGTTACGTTCATCATGGGTTTTGTTGTTGACTGCATGAAATGTGTCATGTGCATCAAGGAAGCTTGAAGGAAATGTGGGAGAATGCAAGATCAAGAGGTAGAGGTGAGTTGTCTAGAGCAAGGTAGTAGGGATGTGCACTCTTAAGTAACTTAGCAAGCCAAAATAGACACATTGGAGTAATGCGGTGACTTGTCACTACAATGAAACACATCCTTGAACAACATCACTAAAGCTTCATTCTGCAAACACAACACAGAGAAAACAGGAAAAACAACCACCATGTGAGATGAAGGTGAAGTCCTATTTGCAAGGGCACTACAAGGGCCGCAAATGCTATGTTAGTTGCAGGTGCATGTATTGTCCAAAGCAAGAAGGCTAATGCAAGCACCGGTGGTAGCAGGCTACAAAAGCTCTAGCAGCCACACCAGAAGTGAGCATCCAAGTGGCTAAAGACGTTGGTGATGTAGGTTCTTGGGAGTTTTCACAAGAAAATAGAAGCCAAAAAACCCAGCAACATGGTGGAGAATCACACTATTGGATGCTCTTCTAAGCTCAGGCAATGGTGAGGATCGGATGATGTTAGTGTTGTGGCTAGGCCATAGTAGCTTTGGTTCTTCGATGAGTGATGTTGATGGTGAGAGCTCTAGCTAAGATGATTGGTGATGGTGGTGGTAGCTCTAGAAGGTCAACAAGATGCTAAAAGGAATCTCTAGAAGATCAGCAAGATGATGAGGATGGTGACGCTGCAAATTTCCCAAAGGGTTTTTTCCTAATGACGTGAAATTTATTCTAGAATTGTAATGCTCCACCCCACCCTACCCAAGAGCTCTGGGTAGG
>MNCI01001713.1:79157-121284 GCA_015680685.1 Gnetum montanum | reverse complement strand
TCTTAGGCCTTTATGACCAAGAAGGGCCCTTCCCAATTAGCTAAGAATTTGTCGATGAGATCACGAACAACCTTGAGGACTAGGTCCCCCTTCTTGATCAGGAATTGATGTTGATTATGATGGTGCTTTTGCCATTGTTTCTCTAGGTACCACTTGATGCAATCAACACTCCTCCTCTATAGAGTTGAGGTTAATGGTTCTCAACTCATTGTTCTGAACCTCATCAATGAAGCTCGAGAGGATCATATGGAGCAATGGGACCTACAGTTCAAGGGGCAACATTGCTTCAGATCCATACATAAGACTATAGGGCATCTTACCTGTTTCTATTCTACATGTCATATGGTAGGCCCATAATGCATAGACTAGCTATTCATGCCATTGTTGCTTACTATTGCTAAGCATCCTCTTTAGAAGGTTGATGATGACTTTGTTCATAGCCTTCACTTGCCCATTCGCTTGTGGGTAGTATGGTGATGAAAAGGAATGTTTAATGCTAAGCTATTCATAGAAGGCTTTAGTTTTTGCACTACTAAATTGTGGCATATTATCTATGACTATAGTCATGGTTAGACCAAATTAGGTCACTATGTTGTCTAGAATAAATTTGTAGACCTATTGTGATGTTCTCTTCCTAAGGGGAATGGCTTCAACCCACTTCGTAAAGTATATAGTTGCCATTCTGATGAAACTATGTCTTGTAGAAGACTTAGGCATTATGGGTCCTATGATATCCAACCCCCAACATTGGAATGGCCATGTGATCTACATAGTATGCAATTCAATGGGTGGCACGTGCATTAGGTTTCCATGTCGCTAGTACATGTCACATGTTCTAACCTTGGAAATGTAATTGTGCTCCATGTAAGGCCAATAATAGCCTAGACATCTGATTTTTACTACCATTTCCTTGGGGGATATGTGGCCTCTACATAGTCCCTCATGGACTTGATCGATGATCATTTGCACTTCACTACCGCTAACACAAGTTAACAATATTCCATCATAGGATCTGCGACATAAGGTGTTATCACCTATAAGGATGTACTATCGTGATCACTTTTGTACTGTGTCTTTTTTGGCAGAGGTTAGATTTTGCAAAGGCTCTTCCTATTGGAGGTATGTCTTAATATCATCATACCACTCTTGCGCATGAGGTGTGCTTGTCACGTCTATGGATGCAATGCTTGTTGTTTGAGTTATAGGTTTGATGTAATCCACTATTAAAGTGGGCAATGCAGAAAACATGTTTGGGGCTATGCTTAAGGCTAAAGTAGCTAATGCATCAACAATGGCATTTCCATTATGGAAAATGTGTTGGACATCTACAATTGCAAATTATTTAAGCAAGTGTTTTGCTAAATCATAGTAAGATTATAAATGTTATTCCTTACAAGCATAAACCTCTATAACTTGGTTGACAACTAGCTGTGAATTACCTTAGATAACTATGTTTTGGATTCCTAAGTCACAAGCTGCTAAGATGTCTCTAAGGAGACCTTCATACTCTGCCACATTGTTTGTACAAGGAAATGCAAAGTGATATGTGAAGGGTTAGATCTACCTAGAGGGAAACATGACAATGACAATGACACTACCATCTTGTGTGGTTGAAGATTCATCGAGGTGTAAAATTTCCTCAAAGTTTGTAGGTACTTGACTTATGTTATTGACATGCTCATCTAGAAATTTTGGATCTATTGTTGCTTGATCATCTATAGGTGAAGCCGTGAGTTGTGTGCCCATTGCTTGACCTTTTGTGGATGCTTGTGCTATGTAGTGTGAACATCAAACTCTATAGTTATTACCTTCCATCATGCAATTCGGTTACTATCGTACATGTTCGTAGTAATTGCCTAGAGTATGATACTTTTGCAGATAATGTTAACCTGACTATGAAAATGATAGTGTCTCTATTTTTTGACTGCAAAGACTAAGGTGAGGTAGTTCTTCTCTACATCATTGTATTTCACCTCATGGGCCACTAGTGCATGGCTTAAGTAGTAAACAGGGACTTCTAAGCCATCGTCTCACTTTTGGCAAAGCAGAGAAGCAATGGATGCATTTGAGGTTGTAAGGTAAATGCACAATGGCTTATCTCCTTGTGGAAGGTAGACTGTTCGAAGTTGAGCCAACTCCTTTTTGAGGTTGTCAAATGCCTCTTGGCATTGAGCTATCTACTTAAAGTAGACCCCCTTTTTGAGAAAATGTTGCATTAGCTGCAACTTATTGGTCAACCTAGTGATAAACCTACGTATGAATTGTAATATGCCTTGTAATCCATGTAGCTCCTTAAGGTTTGTCGATAGTGCTAATTTGGTGATAGCTTTAATGTTATTGAGGTCTACACGTATACCTGCTTCTGATACTACAAAGCCTAGCATGTGACCAGTTTTGACACCAAAGACACACTTTTTGGGGTTTAGCCTAAGATCATCTCTAAGGAAATGTTTGAGGATGCAATCCAATTCATCTACATGATCATGAGCTAACTTGGACTTAACTGATATATTGTCAACATAGTCATTGAGAAAATATAGTAGATAATCACTAAACATATATGTCATCACACGTTGGTAGGTTTCTCCTGCATTCTTTAATCCAAAGGGCATCATTGTATGGCAAAACGTACCCCCAAGGGGTCATGAAGGTGGTGCTGAGCTAATGCTCTAGGTTGATTCAAATTTGGTTGTACCCCAAGAACCCATCCATAATAGACAACAAGGCATGACCAGTCGTAGTATTGATGAGTTGGTCAATACTAGGCAATGGGAAATCATCTTTGATGGTCACCTTGTTTAAGTCCCAGAAGTTTATCCAAATGTGTATGCTCTCATTTTTCTTATGGACAATTACGATGTTTGAAACCTAGTCAATGTAGTCAAATGCCTAGATGAAACTAGCTTTCTAAAGCTTAGTGATTTCATTGTGAACTACCAATGCCACCTTAGGTTTGACTTTGTGAGCCTTCTATTTAACTAGTTTTATGTGAGGATCAAAGATAATGTTGTGTTGTATTATGCAAGGGTCTAAGCCCAACATGTCCTCATAGGACCATGCAAATGCCTTAACATTATCATTGAGAATTTTAGAAATTCTTTATTTGATTTGAGGCTCTAATAAGGAACTAAGTCNAATTCTTTATTTGATTTGAGGCTCTAATAAGGAACTAAGTCTCAATTTCTTTACCTCACCTTTACATGTTACTACAAGGACTTCTATGAGAGGATCATTAGTTACATCACCTACTTTTAGGTCTAGAGTTCTAACTAGATGGTCTAGCTAGTTTAGAGATGTCTCTAAAGATGCTACGTTTGTGTCATAAGTCACAGGTTCAAAGTCTATGAGCTCAGTGTTTATGCATCTCATGGAATCACTGTAAGGTCTAGTCAAGACTAAGGGTGAATAAAGATGCTCGTATGCATTCATTCTGCAATCTTGCCAAAAATCTTGTAAAACATCTAGAAAAATGTCAAGAAGAACCTATCTTAATAAGGAAAAATGCATAAAATAAGGAAGATAATGTTATGAAATTTTACATAATCGTGCAGTTGTTGGATTAGATAACAAAGTATGTAAAGTAATTTTGGGGCATCAATTTGCCATAAAATTGCTAGTCTAAGGTCATAGTGGACCATGGTTTATGTAGGAAACATTAGTTTAAGCAAGGCTTGGAAGGTTTTTAATGTGGGGCTAAGTTGGATGTTTATTGGACAATTAGAAAAAATGCAAAAAAATTTCTAAGTATGGGGATGTTGGAAAAGTTAGGAAAATTTTCTAACTCTGGGTGCTACGCTCATCCCGTGTTATGTGCAGGACACGGGATAGTCTCGAAGTATGCGTGGGACATAGGATAGGCCAAGGGAGGGTGATGTGTCCTTGAACCCAGAAGGGTATAAATAGGAGTTTTACCATAGTAAACTTGTCATTTTCAAAGTTGAAGTAGATAGTCATCGAGTGTAGTGTAGCTAAGGTGAAAGGAGATAGAGCATAGTGATGATAGAGGGGAAGCTAAAGCATAACAAAGAGAAAGAAGAAAGAAAGAGCGTGAAAATCAATAATGATGCGCTATAGTGAATGCCAACACCTCAACCTCACCAACATTGATGAAGGAGAAAACACACTGAGGCACCTTCCCAATGCATGCATAGAGGGTTGTAGGGAGATGTCATTGGCTAGGTAAGGTTCTATGCTCTCCCTTTATGGTTTCTTTTTTTCTTCTTCTCCTTGGGGTTTTTGGGTTTTGAGGGAAACTTGCCTTGGGCAAGGACTGCCACCGTCACTGTAGTTATCATGAGCCACAACCAGGGGGAGTGTTCATAGTCCATTTTTGTTTGCATTTTTGATTTTTTTTATTGTGACAGTGCGTACCACTCATGGTGAGGGATAAGAGTTTTCATAGTGTCCTATGCATGACACGAGACAAGGGCTTTTCTGGCATATGGCCTGTATCATGGGACAGGGCTTGGCCGAGGTGACTTGAAGGTGAATGCAGAGCATGAAGGTCTAGGTAGGATGACTGTAAGGGTCATGGCTATCATGTCAGGGTTCGTTGAGAGTGTAATTTTGATTTTCTATAATCCTGCTCTACAGGAAACATAGTCAATAGATTATGCTCTATAGTGGGCATACCCTACAATTTGAAATTTTTTGATAGTTAGAAATTTTTGCAGTTATTACGCTTAGCAAGAAGCATAGCCAACACTTTGAAAAAAAACTTTTGTAGTTGTTATTCTTGGCAGGGAGCATAGCCAACACTTTGAAAAATTTTGCAGTTATTACACTTAGTAGGGAGTGTAACCAACACTTCAATTTTTTTTGTAACTTTGAAAGTTACACTCTACAGGAAGCATAACCAACACTTAGTGAATTTTTTTTATATTTTCAAAGTTATCATGTTTGTAAATATGCAACATAGATGTTAGTGCTATGCCCCATTGGGAACTAAGCATGTCAAATGGGTATGTCGATGTCCCTTTCCCGTGGGGCTTAGTAAGAAAGTTAAGATTTTTGCTAATATGTTAATTCTAAATATTTTTATGCCTGTTTTCATTTTCATATCCAATGCTAACATTCTCTTCTTGTCACTGTTGTGGCTACAAGGTATTGTTAAAATCCATCCTCGTTGTAGTTGAGCTGGTGGGCATCTTATGCTACATGAGTGAGCCTGTACTAAACATGCCTTCACCAGACACACATGTGGGCCACTAGGCAGTATGGTTTAGTTCGAGAGCACAAGAATTTTTGGAATTTTTGCTCCACCACTTCAATGTGATGATAAATTCATACTTGGCAACTAAAGTAGCAAGCATCATAATGGAAACACTATTGCCTAGGATGAACCAAGGCATTCTAAGGTTCATATTCGATGAGCCTATTGGCAATGAAGGAGTAGGGAGTTCAGGCCAAGGCTGTAAGGGCCTTAGGACTTTGTCCAGGGTCTAAGAGATGCCAGAACTTTAGTGTTATAACAAGAATAACACTTTATTCATTGCCCAATGCATACACACTCTTTTCCAAAGCCCACATGGGATAGTGTATTATGTTGGAGTGTGAGTCCTTTTACAATTTCTTGTACTACCTATTAGATTGTTACTTAAGATGCTAACCACTAATGTCCATTACCAAGTTTACCATTGATGTAGATGGCCTTCATGATGAAGAGGGGGTGTTGAATTTGACTCTCACTTCCCTACAAGAATTCTCATCTTTTGAGAATGTTCATGTAGCAATGATTGGACAAATTAGGGTAGACTTAGTGGAACTCTCTCACCAATATTCTAAGTCTTATGAGAGGTGTTGGGCTCTTGGCTAGTTGGACACTAAGTGGGCAACTGACATACCAAGCATGGAGGAAGTTTCAGCCCCACTACCACTATCCTTCACACCATTCATGCCACGTGAGTCATGTGTCATTTATTTTTATGCACTTTCTACTTTATTTTTCTCATGTTGCTAATTTTACCTTCACTTATTACAACTGTTATTAAATTAGGAGAAGTCATAGTGGTTGCCACAGGTTGCACTGAGGCCACTCTCATCTTTAAATATGATGAGGTTGAGAGTTTACAACATTGGTTATGCTATGAGGTCTTAGTGGAGATAGTAAGGAATCTTTAGTGGGCTGGGCTCATGGACCTTTTTTTGGCTATTAGCCTAGGTGTTCCAATGGCTAAAATGATTGCCATGATTGGCACCTTCACTAAGAACACTGATCACTTCAGCACACGGGCCCATGATATGCGGGTGATCTTTGAAGTTATAGATGAATTCTTTGAAAACCTCTTCGACATCCCCTTTGAGGGCTTACCAGTTGCAAAAAAAATAGACAAAGACTTAGATCATGAAGGGGACATTGAGGAGAAGTTGCTTACATCATGAAGGGGACATTGAGGAGTAGTTGGACACTTCTAAGATCTGCAAAGGAATACTAGTTAAGGAGGTAAGGGTACCCATGGTCCACCACCTCTACCCAGCCTTCTGAGCTCATGCATTTCCAAAGCTACTTTCTCAAGGAAAGATTCACAAGGTTGAGCAAGCTTGGATGATGAGGGACGTAATAGAGGAAAATACATGGTATAAGTAGGCCTCTCACCTTATCAACAGCCTACATGTTGAAATTGTTAGGTTGTCCCACAACCTCCACACACAATCGCATGTGCACTTTTTATTATTTGTAGCATGCCTATGAAGATTTACCAAATTTTTCATGGTTCATGAGAATGGGCAATGGGTGGTGCAAGACCACAATCAAATCTCTAGGCCATAGATTTATCACCTATTCAACACCATGTAGTCACAGGATCCTCTAGAGGCAATTGGCAAGTCATTTTTGGTAATGACTAGAGGCAATGTGGGATGATGAAACACCACAAAATTTCAGGTCTTGGCATTACGACTACAAATTTGGCTAAGATTTAGAACAATGGCACTTTTAGCGTAGCACCATATTATGTTGTGGAGCATAGTGTAGTGTAGCAACATGTCACATTGTGTAGTGTAGCACAATGTAGCATAGTTTTCAAGCTATGCAACATAGCATAGCATAGCCAGCTTGACCCTATAATTGTCCTATGTCCCGCATCTAACATGGGATGAGCATAAGCATGGTCCCACCCACCACACTGCCACATGGCACCTGATCCACATTTTCAGCTAATCCTAGCCCTATGCCTTGACTGTTGGCATTCCCCAAGGGTTGGAATTCCTTAACTATTGGCATTTCCCAATAGTTACATGCCTTGACTATTGGCATTCCCCAAGGATTGGAATTCCTTAACTATTGGAATTTCCTAACGATTACATTCCTTAGTTGTTGGCATTCCCCAAGGGTTGGCATTTCTTAACTGTTAGCATTTCCCAACACTTAAATTCCTTGGCCATTGGCATTCCCCAAGGGTTGGCATTCCTTAACTATTGGCATTCCATAGCAGTTAGGATTCCTTCACCATTGGCATTTCCAAGTGGTTGGCATTCCTTAGATGTGAGCCTTTTTAAGCACTTGGCATTTGGCATTTTGGCATCTTGGCACTAAGCTCCATGGGTAAATGAGACCCAGAGCACACCACACTGGCAAAGAGGTAGAGTTGCACATCATGGCCCATTATAGCCCCATTGTAGCCCTATAGAACATTACACGGTACATCGCAGTGGCCAACCTGGCAAGCATGGTTCATCATGATGAGCACCAGACTTCACGACCCAATGCCACCAAGGCTGTGACTGCGCTCCTACTGTGCCTATGGTACACTATGTATACCTTTTTGAATTAACCATGCTCCCTCTTTTGGGGCTATGTACTGCTATTCTTAAATTCTATTACATTTCTCAGGAATTTCTCTCTGGCATTTAGTGTAATTCTTGTACTTTCTTATTGTTTCATACATATTTGCACATTCGCATCATTATTCTCAAGTTGGGATATCCTGCTTTGCTCTAGTTGAGCTGGACCCAATGCCCATGGGTAACGTAGTATAAACTCTTTTCACACATGATCATTTTAACACCATCTAAGTTCCTATTTGATCAAAAAGATCGTTTAGGGCATTCCATTTTTGTTTTCTCTAGCACAGCCCTCGCACAAATTCAAGGTTAGGCTATGCGCCTGATAATCTCTTGGTGTTCTAGCCACCGACATTTTTTGTCGCTATAGTTTTTGGCACTAGAAGGAGGACCTGAACCATTTTTATCTGCATTTTTGATGAGCACTTGGTGAAAACTCTAGATGTTCTAGAGACCATAACAAGTTCTCAAAGTGTAGCAAGCTCCAACATAGTGATCTTAACAAGCTATAGCGTAGCGAGTGTAGTGCCAAAGTTGGCCATTTTTAGCAGTTTTTACACTTAGCATTTTTTCTGCATTTTCATACTTAGCATTTTTTCTTGCATTTTTACACTTAGCCATTTTCTTGCTACTAGTATATTTAGTCATTTTTGGGGGCATTTTCAGAGTTAGCCATTTTCTACAAATAGCAACTTTTACAACCCAATCTATGAATATGAATCCATATCAACCTTCCACATTGATCTCTAATACATTTGATACCACAATCTAGCCAAAGTAAGCCACACTAAGCCATGAACAATACAATTTCATTTGTGGAAAAATCCAAGTAGGACTACCAGTAGATTACCTTGACTTGGAGGCAAAATAGGACTACGAGTGAGTCCACCAGAATGGACGGGAGTACAACCCCTCCTTGTTTGACATAATCCCACTCACTGAGTCCTACCACTAGTTGTTGTTCCAACTCATTCATGCAAACAAGCATGATTCAAGGAAAAACTACGAGGAAGCCTCATAGAAGGAAGAAGATGAGTTCAAGGCCCATTCTAAGCATGAGAGCCCCATCACACCGTCTTCCAATGACCACTCCCTAGTACAACCCCTCCTCGGTTTGGTCCATCCACCCTCTTCAAGATGGTGACCATGCCAATTCAGCCTTCCTCACAAGAAAATAATGCATTTTTCAAACACTATGTTCATGTAGGGGCCACTTCCCAACCCCAGACAACTCATGCATCCTACGTCCCACCTATCTCATTGGTGTCTATGGTGTCCATCCAACATACTCATGTGAGGCCTACTTCGATCACCACATCCATGATTCAGCCAACACATCAACAACCATCCTCTATGACATTAAATTGGCAAAAACCATCCGCTACAACATTAAACTAGAAACAATTGTCTGCTACAATGTTAAACTGGCAAACTCCACAACCAACAATTCTGCCCTATGCTATGCAACCAACACAAGCCCAGCCAATGCAACCAGTTAGCACATCTCCAAGCTTGGATCAAGCATTCCAGTTGATCCAAAGCTTAACGAAGGAGATAAACCAACTCAAGGCTACCTCCTTTGACACCATCAAGGTGGTGGACTTCTACCAAGATGGTCCCATAAGTCCTACGGTACCACCTCAAACTCTCCCAACTGGGGTCCAACTACCACAATTCACCAAGTACAATGGTGAAGGTGATCCCAATGCATACTTGGTCACATTTCGATTTGAGTGCCTACTCCTTCAAGCTTGGCCACATGCCATCATTTGTGTGTTCCCCATGTCACTCATTGGCAAGGCCTTAGACTGGTATCACATGCTACCCAAGGCCTCGATCTCCTCTTTGGAGGATCTCATAAGCCAATTTGTCACATGCTTCAGGTACAACCTAAAGCCTAAAGTAATCCTTGACCAGCCCATGCAGGTTAAGCAAGGGCCTCTAGAACCCGTGTCAAAATTCCTTCAATGCTGGAATGCTACATTGAGTGAAATGCATGAACCCCTAGCAAAGACACATCTATTGGCCATCTTCAAAGGTGCAGTAAATGACTTCATTAAGTTCAAACTGCATTATCTAGCCCCGAAGTCTCTTAGCCAAGCCTTTGCCCAAACAAAATAGAAACCAACATGCTCGTAAGAAAAACACAATAGTGGCAATAGTGGCTACAAGCACAAAAGCAGCCAACTGGGGTCCAACAACTAAGTAGCCCAAAGCCCTAGCTGACAAAACCACCAACTATGGTGCCAACTCACCTACATCGGTAGGGGCCACCCCAAGGCCCAACTTTCAGTGCAAGGACCACTCAAAGTATACACCACTACCGATGCAACCCTCAGAGCTACTAGAGCAACTCTTGAAAGTCAAGAAAATACAACACAAACACGTATTGGAGATTACCCACCAAAAACATGATAGGTACTACAAACTACTAAGGAACCCCACATTAGCAGTACCAAATGAGCCCCTAGTCCCACAACATTTTAAATTGGACCAATACTATCATTACCACCAATTGGTTGGTCACAGTACAAACAATTGTCATGCTTTGTGGTATGACCTATAGAGAATGATAGAACGAGGCCAATTCGTGATCGAGATGGAAAATCAATCCAACATAGATGATGCCTCCTATGTCATAAATTCCATTAGCATAGGTGGTAAGCCCAAACCTATGCAACAACCTTTTGTGATCTGTGTGCCTCCTAACAAGGCAAGGGTCCCCTCAGCCTCCACAAGCAAGAGGCCTCCCTTTGTTATCAAAGTGCAACCTCAAACACCCACAACACCCTTTGTGGTCAAGGTTCTATAGCAATCATCCACTACAATGTTAAATTGGCATGACACAACCATAACAACCGCTAAGCAACCTTTCGTCATCAAGGTGCCACAACAAGTTGGCCACATAACAACTCCTCCTAAACCACCATTCTTCATAAATATACCACAACATGATGGACCCTCACCTACCTAAAGCCCAATAGTGGGCAATGTCTCAATCTCTCCTCCCTCGATGATTGACCCTGCTAGCAACCTGGGTAGGCCTACCAAATGGCAACTCAAGAGGATAAGCGAGCACCTCGCAACCCCCATGGCCGAAGCAAAGGCCACAACCAACAAACAACAACTGAACATTAGGGCCTCTACCCCAAAGTAGGCCAAGAAAACCAAGCCCAAGTCCCCTTTGTGAGAGATCCATCTTTCAATCCACGTGGAGGAATCCAAGGCCAACATAATGACTAATGACAAGGACTTCATAGCCGCGCTAACCTAGGTGAAACAAACACTCAAGAAAAAGAACAAAACGTTGAGTTTGTACGACCTAGCCATGACCCCATCTACTCACTGCCAAGCATTGGCCAAAATCTTAGCATCCATTCCTATTACGGAGGACATCCTTGTAGATGAGGCATCCATCTGTGCAATGATGTTGCCCCCTACACTGAAAGAATTAAGTTCAACATCCCTAGTATTCCACGACAATGCAGTCAAAGTTAACCACAAACTAGGGAAGGTCACTATAGCTCCACTATCCATTAGCATATGTGTTGGGTAGTGCACCATCCACAAAGTGTATGTCGATGATGGTACAGCAACAAACGTAGTCCTATACTCCATCATCGACAAACTAGGCCTAGTGGATGAAATTAGGCCAACCAAAACTATGTGTCTAAAATCCTTCAACGAATCACATGTTACTATCAAGGGTATAATCAACCTAGCCTTTGTGGTAGGAGAGCAATTCCCCACCAGAGTAGATTTCACTATCATAGAGGAGATGCCAAGTTTCAACCTAATTCTAGGTAGGCCTTGGCTAGTCCAACTACGCACCATCTCCTCTCCCATCCACCAAGAAATCAACCCTCGATACAAGGGTCATCAAGTTATCATCCATGGTGATAATGCCACCTCTTCAACTATTCATGAAATAGACATTGCACAAGTTTTAGAAGAAGAGTTTCTTGGTGGTACACCTATGGCAACCAACACAATGCCTCAAGCTAACATACTCGAACGAGTGGTTGAAGCCAATAGCCTCCCAGAAGACCCTAAGCCTTGCACACCCAATTAGGAAGCAACTACATGACCAAGACTTTCCCTTGGCCAAAAATGTGCTAGATGCCTGCCTACCCTTTGCCTTTGCTTCCCATGCATTTTTGACTTTTTTTACATTGAACTAGCCTATGTATTTACATTTTTTCCGCTCACTTAGATCATGCATTTTTCTTTCTTTACACATTCATCAACTAAGTTTACACATTACATTTGAAAAACATAAAAATACATAAAACAGCAAAAACCCATGGCCCAAAAAGGCCTTAAACTAATCCTTGGCCCGAAAAGGCCTTAAACTAGCCTACGGCCTGGAATGACCTAAAACTATCACCTTTTGCATTACTTTTCTTTCATTCATACATACTAACCTTGTTTATGATAGGTGTTTCTTGATGTTTTTTTCTTTCTATTTGATTTTTGTAGGATCTTATAGGCACACAGCATGACCATGCATGCAGCATCACACCTTACACAAGCAAGGTAAGCACCAGTCTACTACAACTATAAACTGGCACAGATAGTCTGCTATGACTATAAACTAGCACAGATCGTCCTTGGGTCATGATATTAAATTGACACAATAGCTCGTCCTTGGGTCATGACATTAAATTAACACAATAGCTCGTCCTTGGGTCATGACGTTAAACTGACACAATAGCTCGTCCTTGGGTTATGACGTTAAATTGACACAATAGCTCATCCTTGGGTCATGACATTAAATTGGCACAACATCCACTATCTTCTACGACATTAAACTAACATTCAGCAGTCTGCTAGGACTATAAACTAGCACATCACGGTCTTCCAATATCTTAAACTAGTTTCAAAGTCTTCCAGGACTTTAAATTGGCATGTTGCTAATCTGATTTGAGCACCTGCCATTGGTGAAACCCTTGGGGCACTTGTAGCATTATCGCCTCTCACCATTCTACTAATTTTTTGGAGCACTGGCCATTAGTGCGACCTTCATAGGACTCACAGCATCATTGCCCTGGAACCTTCACTAGCTTCCAGAGCACTTGTGACTAGCACAAGATTTGACACATTTGCAGCATCTTCACATCTAGCACCTGCAGCATCTTCACATCTAGCACCTGTAGCATCTTCACATCTGACATTTGCACTTGCATTTCATGTTTTATGGTTTTCTTATCTTCTCTTAGTTGTGTTTGTAGGACAAAGCCTCAAAGGTGGTCGTGCAAAGATGCATCTCATCATAGCAGCAAGTTACCACATTGCTCTAATGTGCATGATTAGACTAGTTAAGCCACTCAGGAGTGCACATCTTCCTCACCCCTATTACAACCTATGCACATCCACTCCTTCATCCCAATATCCTCTCATCCCCTACATAGTCATGATTTCACATCCGTATGGCATATGCATTGTGATGTACATGGCATTCTCTTTACATCAATTGCTGAACTCATGATAGACGTAACACAACTTGTCCCATGGGGAGCCTTTGTGGGCTGGTCAAAGCCTAAGTGGATGTAACATGAATCATCCTTAGGAGGAAACATCTATCCTACATATGCAATGGGATGCATCAAAACAAAGCCCATCTTCTCGATGGCCAACTTGCAGCTAACATTCAATAGTAAGCTAAACCCAAAGAAGGTTCGCCTCACAAAAAAAAGAGAATGGGAAAAACACATCCCCAAGAAAATTGACAATGCTGCAGCTTCATAATTAGCCTAGCCCTTAAATTTACTTTGACGCTCTCATAAACACTCCAATGAGAGGTCAATGTTTCAAGGGCAAACCACATCATGCCATGATCACTATTAACAATGCTAAATTTGCATCTTACATCATGATCCACGATTTGCATTTCATTTCCACCATTTAAATTTCATCTTCCTAGAATTGCCTATACCCCTTGTCCCCTAGCATAACCTTATTCCCATAACACTCTTGATTATGGTAAAATGACATTCAATCTTGTGCCAATGAGTGATGTTGGTGACATGTCTGCTATGGTGTTTTGTAATTCTTTGTCGACATCTCTTAGGCCACTCCTCCAATTCTCAACACAGAGGGTCCATTGAAACACCACAAAATTTTGGATTGTATTGACCTAAATCTTTGGTGTAAGGCTGAAAGGGAACAGGAAATGAAGGTAGAGTGCCTTGGATGGTCTGCACGCAAATCAACCAAGGACTTCCCCGAGTGTAAACTACGGCTTGCACTGGGATTATTGTAACTGATGTTTTAAAATGTAAATAGTGTGCACGAAATTTAAATAGAAACATATGCAAAAATTGTATTGTAAACAAAATGTAAAATGAACATAAAATAGAACAAACAATATAATGGCTGGCAAAATGAACTGTATTGTATTTCTTAGAAAATATGTGCACCGGTCAAAGCATAGCTGCACGTGTGGATAGTAGGTCAAGCACCAAGCCCCAGGGTGATGTGACATGTTTTAGAAGTGCTTGGATGCTACGAGTTAAGTGTGCCCGAGTGCCCAAGGATTGCTGATCTAAGTTTCCTAAGTCGTCAACCTTCAAAATTTCCAACCTTCTTTATGTGAATTGATAGGGTATTTATAGGGTTTGGATGGGCTCAGGTGCAAAATTCATGGGTGGAATCAATGGCTGAGAGATGAGAGGAAAATTGATCTAGTAACACATGCCCGATGGACAACTGTATGTGAGTTGGATATGTGTGGGCAAGCTACGTTCTTGACCAGGTGCATTGTATCTTACAGCATGTGTTGGCTTACTCAAGCTAGATTACACTCATGGAAGTACATACAATTTGGAGCGTAAGAGCCTAACAAGCTCACAAATAATAAAAGTAGTTCTTGTGTGGCTATTTGAGATGTCTCTTCTTGACAAGAACTTCCAGTGTGAGTTGATTTTGTCCTGTGTGCATGCTACACTCACACTGCTAGCGTGACTTCAGCGTGACCTCAGTGTGAGTGAGCTAAAATGACAGATCTTCCACCAAATTTTGATTTTTGAACCCTAATTCTTGAAGTGTGATGATTTCCCTTGATAATGATCACAGATTGAGCTTGAAAGTGCCTTGTTTGAACCATTTATAGTAGCTCATGTTGGACTCACGCTGCCAACATGAGTGCAGTGTGACCACAATGTGAGTTGCAAAAAAGTTGTAGTTTTTGGACCTCAGTGTGAGTGACATCATGAGTGAAACATTTGCAAGCCAGCGTTAGTTCCCAGGACAAGCTCAAACTTTTTTCTCCGAAAGCTCAAGTGTGAGTTTTTCTTGTTTCAAAGTATTAGGCCAGAATTAGTGGTGTTTCATTTGTCCCTCTTTGTTGACATCTAGAGGAATTCACCCAAGAGGCATCGATAAAGAAGTGAAAAACACCATGAACAATCAAGTACCAAGCATTACCCGTTGGCCCTTGGCTAGATTTCATCATACCATTTTCAAAAGTAAATGGGATTGAGGGAGTGTAATTCAAGATGCAGGGAGGGATTGGTTGTAACCAGGGGAAGTCAGGAGTTGATCAAGGGTTATAATTTTTGCTAGGATTGTGGGAGAGGAAATGCTCTCACGTGAACAAGCTATATCTTTGGTCCTTGTCAATAGCCAGCATTCAGTAGACTCATAGCCAAGACATAGGAGGTGCGTTCTTTGGAGAAACGAGACTCTTATAGAGTGTTTACAGTGCCCGTTGTAAACAGCCAAAGCCATGCGATGATGTGCAACATGGTCTCTTTGAGATGTGAGTGTAATTATTTTTCAAAATAATTACCTTCTCTCCTGGGGCTTGTATGAGAATGGCCAATAGTCTATGGTTTATGATGTCAACGAGGTCATGAAGACCTTTTCCGTGCATTTCTCTCTTTGACCTTTTTATTCCTTTTCTTTTGGTTTATTTCCTTTTGTTTTGTTTTTGTTGTTTTCTTTTTATTTTTAATTTTCTTTTTTGGTATTTTTGAAAGAGCTTGCTTTTTGTGCTATACTTGTGTTCAAGCACTCATATTTTGTGTCATGCATTGTATATTGTTTTTTTTGTTGCAACTGTTTAGAGAATCACATCATGCAACAGTGTATCAAGAGCTTTGGGATGAGTAGGATGTATCAAGGGGGTGTAACTGAATGACAAAAGGGGGTATGTTGGGGAAATAGGGAATGTATTAGGAGTTGGGAATGTACTTATGAATAGATTAATTAACCCAGTTACATGTGTCAAGAAGAATGTGATACCTTGTCATCACGATGAATTGCACCTATGCACGAACACCTCACGTGTGATGCTGCAAACACAACTCCAAGAAGACAAGAAAAATATAAATGAAAAGGTTAACCATGCACTTTGATCAAGGAGATGGAGCCACCGTGTGTGCTTTTCAAAGCAAACAGAATCATGAATAGCATCAGCCTCATCAAGGCCCATGAAACAAATTATGCAGCAAGTTTTGGTGGAACATGTACAGCCAATTGCAGCAACACATCTTTTCAAGTTTTTCCTGGTCATCGATGATGTCGCCAGTTTATAGTCTTAGCAGATTGTTGCGAGTTAGTTTCACATCATAACCCTTTGGATGGCACCAATTTAGCGTTGTAGTGGATGGTGCATTGCTAGTTTATAGTTGCAACGGACTGTGAAGAGGCAAACCAGTTTGTAGTCTTAGTGGACTTTGGATGTTAGTTTCACGTCATGGATGGGCAAGTTCTTTCTATTCACCACTTCATCAAGTGCTCATTTGTCCTCATCACAAAATCAAACCTCCCATTTTCTAATGGAAGGATCCCTGTTATACTCTTCAGCACTTTCCCTTTTTCGTAGCTCACCTTCTTCTTTTGCTACCTACTAGATTAGCCTCTAGATCTAATGAACTCTTAGTTTAGACAATCTTTCTTGGGCATATACCCCAAGGATTCTTCTTGTTTCTACTCTAAGCCCATCTATGATATGGCGAAGTTGTTCCCTCTAAGAATAATTATGGCTAGGGCATTGATGTAGGAGTGAATAGTATCAGCTCATGGTGGCATCCAAGGGTTCATGTGCTCCTTGTTTCCAACCTTGTATTTTCCTTCTTAGATTAGAAACTATGGAGTACATCTAGTATTTGTCATTGAACAACTCTAACATAATACTCCATCTGTCAATAGATTCTAGCTCTAAGGACCAATACTAACTTTCAGCTTTTTTGATGAGTGTCCTTGGGAAAAGCTTGAGTTTTTGCTATTCATTCTCTATGTTCTGTAAGGCACAAGCATCATAAAAAGCTTGTAAATGTGTCTATAGATTAGAATTGTATCCCCTTCAAATCTTGGGATATTGTTCATGTCTAAGCGCTTGATCCTACTATTTTTCATATGCCTAGTTGGGATTTTCACTGCCTCTACAATGTTGAGCATACTTCGAGTCACTAATAGAGGTTCATCATCATCACTATGTTGATGATGGTTTTAGCTACCCCTTTGATTTTGGTGGCCTTCTTGGTCATTATTATCTCGATGATCACCTTCATCACGATTGTTTCAATGGTGGCTTCCATGAGAAGCCTCAGATGAAGAGGAATGTTCAAAATCGGATGAAGAGGATGAAGAAGAAGGTGGACTATCATTGCCACTGCAGTGTCCACCACCACTCTAATGCTTATTACAATTACCATCCTTAGATCCCTTGCTATTAAGATGCTTACCCGAGTCCCTACCTTGGCTGCCAAATTTTCATAAACCTAGTTTATGCATAGTAGATCACAAGTTCAAGTTCACGCCCTTGTCATCAGTATCAAGGGGTGGAGAATCTTCATGTTGAGAACCTTCAGTAGGAGGATCCTCAGTGTCATCTTGATTTAGTAGGAACAAGGGATTGGTGTAGTGTTTCTCCTTTGTAGCTTCATGGAGTTTCTCCTAACATTGATCTCGTTTGCATTGTGTTTCAGTGGGATAGTAGTTTCGAGTGTCATATCCATCCACAACGTATTCTTCATGAAGATCTGCTATGCCCAATTTCTTAAGGGTTTTGAATAGCATCCGAGGCATAGATCGATCGGGGGGCAAGATGACATTGCCCTCCATATCACGCCATTNTAAGGGTTTTGAATAGCATCCGAGGCATAGATCGATCGGGGGGCAAGATGACATTGCCCTCCATATCACGCCATCGCATTTGATCATCCTAATGTAGGATGAAACTGAAATTCAACACAAACTCATCTGGATGAGTGTATACCACCTTACATTCTTGTGTTATTGATGGTTTGGTATCTTCATGCTTGCGAGAACAAGAAGACATTCTGCAAAACAAAATAAAATTATCAATGTGCTTTTATAATTTTATGTATAGTGGGATAATATTGACCTTTAGGTTCATACAATGATATTAATGGTATTTACTTAGACATAAATAGCACACATTCCACAAACAAATCCCCAATAATGGCACCAATGATGAGTGATGAGGTACCCCTACATCCAACCATACGAATCATGAAGCGTTCATGCAAGACTCCGTTGAATTCTATGGACCTTATCATTTTTGGTGCACTAGTCCTTTAGAAAGTGAATCTTGCCTAAACCGTTGTCTTCCCAATTATAGTTGTGATGTTTGTTGGTATGGTTAAGTGTAACTCAGACATATGATTTTTATCATTTTGTGTTTTATAAGTTGGTGCTCAAATGTAGATAAAAGGAATTTGATTAACTAATCTAAATTAACTAATTAACTAACATTTAACTAGTCCTAACATAAGCATTTGATCCCATTTTCCATACACGTCCTAAACCCACGTATCCACTACTGGGTGACCAAGCGCTATGCTATTAGACGTACCAAGTAATAACACTAATGGGATTACCAAGCAAATATGTGTTATACTCGAAGCAGTTGTACTTATGTGTGTACTCTATCTAGCTTAATTACTTCATTAATGTAATAACTAGAAAATATTTAATAAATAATTGAAAATAGTAAATGCATAAATAAAATAGCTACTCTATCCAAAGTGCTGCAAGGTTTATCAGAAAGCTCATCTTTATTGCCGCACACACTATCGTGCTTAGGTACAACAATGCTCAAATAAAGATTTGTACACTTAATGACTCAATTCTCAAATAAATTCTAACTTTCAAATGGAAAAACTGCAAGAGCTCTACTATAACTACAATTTCTTTTTGCCATAAATGTAGCTGCAAGCATGTATTTATAGTTGACTACAAGCACTATGTCGACAGGGCCATGTCAATGCATGATATGATGCATCAACTAGGCCTTGTTGATGATGAGGCTGTGTTGATGAGATCTCATTGACGCAGTCAACAAAACATGACTCGTCAAGGCATTTTCAATATTGTGGTGGAGATCTACTAGCATTATCATTTCTATGTATGTTTGCAACACAAGTAGCATTCTTTGGTTGATGTTGTGATGCTAACCTTCTTGTGTTGTTGGAGGTGACATATGGTATAGGTGAGTATAAGAATATTGAGAATATGATGGAGGATGAGAGGTGTGAGGTGATGATCTCATATAAGATGTTGCAGGTTGATGATATTCAAGAGAGTAGTAGTAGTTATTTGAGCTAGAGGAAGTGGGATTAGTTGGTGAAATAGGTTGTTGAACATAATATCCATACGAGTTTGGTTGGTAGTAAGGGTAGTATTAGTTTGAAGATGGCCTCTCCCACAACTATGGGTTTTGCCATTGCATTGGTTGATAGTTTTGAGGCTAGTGAAAAGTCCCACTAAGATGGTACGATTGGTTGTAGGATTGTCTATAATAAACTTATGAGAAAGGTAATTTCCTAGGAATTTTCTTTTGTATGAACTTGGGATTCAATGCAAAAACCCAATACTCATGTAGATGTAACATGACTGGGTAATAGCCCTTTGGATGGTCATATATGCAGATGTCACATTCATCATCTTCTTCAATGATTGAGTCTATAGCCTCGTCTTCTACAACCATTTCCCCTTTCTACCGATCAGTGTTCGTACCTATCCCTTGGTCCCTTTTCCTTCTTTTGTTGTTATTCCTTTTTTTGTTCTATGCTACTCTCTCCTCTATGGTTTCAACACAAGTTGTAACTTTCTCATTTATCCATTCTAACATCTTATCTAGCCTTGCTTGAAGTCCAACAACAAACTATTGCATTGCTAAGGTTTGTTGTGAAATCACCTCATCGAGAGCTACATCTTTTTCCTTATCAGAGATATGGACCCTCTTCTTTTGAAGAGTTGGATCCCTGTGATATTTCTCAACATTTTCCCATTTACATAACTCTCCTTCTTTTGCCACATACTCGATTAGGCTTTTGGTTTGATGGGTTCCTAGTTCATATAATTGACCTTGAGCATACACCCTAATGATCTCTCTTGTTTGACTATGAAGCCCATCTATGATGTGGAAAGGTTATTCTTCTTGAGAGAAACCGTGGCCTAGACATATTCGGTAGAGAATAGTATCTATCTAGGGCCATATCCAAGGGTTCATGTTATTTTTGTATCCATACTTGGATTTGTTTTCTTAGGTTGGACACCCTTGCATAGGTTTGATATTTCTCATTGAAAAGTTCCAGCATTGTGGACCACCAATGGATTAAATTTGGTTCAACAATCTATACCACACTTTGGCTTTGTTTATTAGTATCCTAAGGAAGAGCTTAAGCTTTTTCCACCCACTTTCAATGTTTTGTAAAACGTAGGTGATAAACCATGATATCGCGTCCTGCCTCATCTTCTATAAATAAGAGGTGGTGCCCTTCGTTCCAAGATAATTAGATTTAGACCCTTAGCCAAACTCTTGCAATTTTTTCATTTTAGAGTTAGAATTATTTCTGTGTGCCCATAGTAGGAGTCATAGAGTGAACGGATCTTTATTCGAGCAATTTGTACTTGAGCACAATTTTGTGTACTGCAATAAAGATGAACTTTATGATAAACCTTGTAGCACACAAATTAAGCTAATTAGTAATTAATGATTGCTTAACACTTTCCTAACTAATTAATATCTCTCTCAACCTTCAACCCCCTTAGTTAAATACACTCAGTATGACTACTTTGAGCATCTGTGTAGCGCTTGGTAACCCAGTAACAATTAGCGTTTGGTAATCCCAGTAGCGTTGCACTAGTTCAGGATGTGTACGACAAGTGGGAACGGATACTAGTGTTAGGAACATTTAGAAACTAGTTAATGGATAATTAATGTAAGTTAGCCACTTAGTTCTCTCTCCCTCTCCTTTATTAGTAGAAGACATAAAAAATACAAAAGCTATAAAAATCATATACCTCAAGCTTACTTAACCATACAACCGTGACAATACAAGTAAGTTTGGAAAGACAACGATTGATTAACCCTGAGTGTTCCATTAAGGCACATAAGCACTTGGTCCTTGGAGTTTGACTAGATCATGCATGAAATGCTTGTATTCATATGGTTGAGTGTAGGGGGTGCCTCGCCACTCATCAGTAGGCATCATGTAAGGCTTGCAAATGATAATGTGGATCAAAATTATAACCTCTCACAAATTTAGGGACGTTATTCATATCAAGCCTTTTGATGTAACTTTCCTTGTGATGCTTGTGGGGTATTTTAATTGCCTCTCTGATCTGTGTTATGCTCTTAGTGACCAACAAGGGTTCATTATCATCAGACATGTTGTGGTGAAAATTCCTATTTCCATTTGTTTGATTGTGATGATTTTGTCTATGTCCATTTTGATGTCTTTGATTTTTCCCTTGGTTTCGATTTCTATTTTTATTTCAACCCCATAGTAAAGCTTTATTTCTATACCTACATTCATGTTTATTAGAACTAAACGTTGAAGAGGAAGAGGAAGATGAGGAATTGGGAGAGTCACCATGGCTTCTATAGTGTTCTCCATGGACCCTTGATTTATCTTTTCCAGGCTTTTAGGAGATCTTAGGCCTTGAGACCTTCCCTGGTCTAGGACTTACTTCATATCCTCTAGGATTGTCTACCTTAGGTGAATGTATCCCTTGAGTGTAGTTAGGGTGATCATGAACATATGAAACCCTTGAATAGGGTTGGTCACTCCAATTTCCTTAAATATATATCTCATTAGTTCTTCAATGAATGTTCTCTTCATACGATGCATTATCGCTTCCTTGTGAAAGAGACATTTTTGTTAGTTAATGATGTGTGTAACTTAATATTTTCTAAAACATAAATCATTAATGCATTTACAGTGATCGTGTATGATATAACTAATCTAGATAACTAGCACCATTCCCAACAATGACGCCAATGATGAGCAATCTAGTACCCCCTACTCTTGACCATATAAATCACAAGCGTTCATAGATGATTCAGTTGAATTTTGTGGATGGGACTAGTTGTGGCATCTAGATCATTATGTCTTTATCATAGTTTGTTGTCTTCCCACTTGGACTAGTGATAGCTTTGTCCCGTATGGTTTAGTCCAAAGTAAGGCATATGATTCTTGATGTTGTTTTTACCTTATGCTACTCTTAACAATAATAAAGAAATCAATTATTTAAACTAATTAATAATGAAAAGTAAAGTCTAAACTAGCATACAGGTGATGAGTGTTCATTCTGAGCTTTTCGTACACATCTTGAACCCACGTATCCACTACTGGAATTACTAAGGACTATGCTACTAGGTGAACCAAACAATAATGTTGCTAGGGTTACCAAGTGAATACGTGTCTACGCTCGAAACTGGTTGCATTCATTTTGCCAATTTATTAATATGCATGGAAACATAAATATTAACTAAGTACATGAAAATTAAATTGCATGGAAAGTAAATATAATCTAATTCAAATTACTACAATGAATAAGAATCAATCTTGATCTTATTGACATTCATGGAATGTGTCTAGGTACATTGTCACTCGAATAAGATGCTATACAACTGACTCAGATCCACATTGCGGGTACTCACTAATTGTTCTCTAAGACTACAGAATAAAACAGCAAGAGTTTAGCTACTCTATTAACTAAAAAATTCTAATACATAACTGGAGCATGTGTATTTATAGACTTTATTGTGGAGCTACATTGATGGGAACTCATTAATGCAACAAACGCTATGTCAACACGACTCCATCGACGGGAAACACCATGTCGACAAAGGCCTATTGATGCAATACTTTGATACTTCATCAAAAGCAAATGATAATGTTAGTAGATTTGAGCATAAGTCTTGGAAATTTCCTTTCTCTAGGATAGTTTCCACAAATATGAATAAAACTAGTAGACCTGCTAGCTCATCAAGACCCGCATAAGTCCAATTTGGTGCAACCCCCCTCCTCACAAAAATAATATCTACTAATTTTATGCAAAAGCCAACAACCATTACCACTCCAACACAAAACATAAAAGCTGAACATGACATTATGGAGGAATAAGAAATTCTATGCATTACTAATAATGATAAAGGATGCAATAGTGAGCTAAGGGTTCAAAGTGTTAACACGATCCCTATACCAAGCCACAATAAACTTGAGGAACATGTATGTATGCAAAACCATGTCTACATAATGGCCACTGATGAGTCGCATTATGTCGGCTACATCGACATGACCTAGTTGATGTGGCCTTATTGTCTGGGCCTCTTCGAGGAGGCCTAGTTGTCGCATCATATCATGTGTCAACGTGGCCCCATCGATGTGGTGTTTGTAGTAGGCTATAAATACACGTGTGTAGTCGCATTTATGGCATAGGTAGATTATAATTGTAGTAGAGCTCTTACATTTTTTCCATTTAAAAGTTAGAATTTTTCCTTCGAGTGTCCATAGTAGGAGTCATTGAGTGTACAAATCTTTATTCGAGCATTGTTGTACCTAAGCACGATAGTGTGTATAGCAATAAAGACAAGCTTTCTAATAAACCTTGCAGCACTTTGGATAGATTAGCTATTTTATTTATGCATTTACTATTTTCAATTATTTATTAAATGCTTTCAATTAGTTATTAAATATTTTTCAGTTATTACATTAATGAAGCAATTAAGCCAAATAGATCACACACATAAGTACGACTACTTCGAGTGTAACACATATTCGCTTGGTAATCCCAACAATGTTATCACTTGGTATGCCCAGTAGTGTAGTGCTTGGTCACCTAGTAGTGGATACGTGGGTTTAAGACATGTATGAAAAGTGGGAACAGATACTTATGTTAGGACTAGTTAAATGATTAGATAATTAGTTAATTCAGATTAGTTAATCAAATTCCTTTTTATCTACAATTCAAGCACCCAACTATAAAACATAAAAATGATAAAAATCGAATGCCTCGGTTACACTTAACCATACCAACGAATGTCACAAGTGTAATTGGGAAGACAATGATTGACCTTAGAGCTAAATTCACTTCCTAAAGGGCTATTGCACTGGAAACAACAAAGTCCACGGAATTCGACTATATCATGCATGAACGCTTTGTAATTCGTATGGTTGGGCATAGGGGTACCTCATCACTCATTAGCCACTAAATCAAAAGACATCCAATGGCTTGAAGATGAGAATACCAAATCGTTCAAAAGATGTAAATAAACATCAAACACTCTTATCACTTCTTGTCACAAGAAAATGAACCAAGTAGAAAACTTACAAAATAACATCTTACACCCCAACCATACACTATAAGAAAGTTATGAATAAGGAGACCCAAAAACTAAAATAGAATATAAAAAGAAAAACATCTCTAAATCCTATCAAATAGAAATACCTTCTAGTCCAATTGGATGTGTGTCTCTAAATGATTGAAATTTGATTATCATCTATATTGAGTGGGCTAATAAGGGAAAACATAAATTGCTAATGATGATGAACAGAAAACCTATATTGTATGATCTAGGGAATGTGCAATCCATTTTCCAAATGCTTGTCCATGAGTTTAGTCATGGGAGAGGAACCTTGTTTTGAGTCAAAAAATAATAAGTACATTTTTACTTTTTATTTTACAATTTTTTATTATTTTCCTATTTCTTAAAAAAATGATATGGAGTGTCAATTTTGTAGAGCAACATGGAGAGATGGGATATAGAGCTCAATTGATAAAATTGCCTTAGAATCATAAGTTAAAAAATAGAGAGTGCAACTAGTAGTTGTATAGAAAGTGGTACGATAAACCTAGAGGGCATAGGATAGCTGTATGTGCCAATTGCGTTGGGTTTTATTGACCATGGTAAGAAGAAAGCAAAAGAGAGTTTTATTGGTAGACTTAGCTTTATTGTTAAATTGAGGATAATAGAGTGATGAAAAGGATTAGATGATGTGATACACAGAATAGAAATCAACCACCTCCTTACTTCTGAACTAAGGTTCATTGTGAATTACAATTTGGAGAGGCATGCCAAAGCAGGTTATTATGTGATCAACAATAACGCAATAGATGAAGTGGGATTGAGTGGAACACAAAGGAACAACCTCTACCCACTTAGTGAAGTATTCTGTAGTAGTTATAATGAATTGGTGCCTAGCAAATGAATGAGAGCTAATAGCACTAATAAGATTGAAACCCCATTTCTGGAAGGACCATGTGTTTTGAGACATGTGAAGCTTCTACGAAGGAACATTAGTAAGAGAGCCATGCCTTTGGCAAGTATCACGCGTCTTGTAATATGAAGCTCAACTAGAAATTTATTGAGGGGGGTGTCAAACCCCAAAAAATAAATATATTTAAAAAATCAAAGATTCAAAGTACAAAAACAAAGAAGTAGAGGAGAAACTTAAAACAACAAAAAGGAAAGACCCAATGGTTTTAAAAATACCTTGTTATGTTTTCATCCTTACAACCAATCCTACAAAACCTCCCTTCTAGGGTAGGAAAAGGATAAGACCTTGTCCTCATTCTATTAGAACTTTATAACTTAGCATTACCCACTATAATCAAACCCATAACTTGGAGCTTTCAAATCTTAGGTTTGCATAAAAGAGATTCCCACTACTTATCCTAATAATATATGCCACCTTACAATGAAATGTGAACATGGTTAATATTAAAACCCTCAATTAGAAGTTCCAAATTATAAGTTGGATTCTAATAAGCAATGTTCAGATGGATAACGCCATCGGACATAGGCTTCATTTCTTAGGAATTTATCATCCTAAATGCCCCATTTGTAAAGCGGATGACTCTTTTCAACATGTCTTTTGGGATTGCTCATTCTCTCAACACATTTGGAAATGGTGCCAATCTCTCCAAGTCTTCCTTCCTAATCATTCTATTGGTTTTCCTCAATGTATCTTTCAAGACAATTGTGTTAAGCGTCACCTTCAAAAAGCCTGGAAAATCCTCTTATTTGAGATTATCTTCTTTATTTGGAAATGTCGCCTAGATGCTTAATATCAAAACACAAACTACAATGAATTTGACTATGGTATGAAATGCTCTATTGCTAGTATTGTTCAACTTCAATGTGGAGAACTAGGCTTTATCAATAATATTACCTTTTTCTAAATGATTTCTCTTTGAATTAGTTGTATTGGTCTCCTTTTTCAGCTGTTGTCATCCCCGGGGTGCGATAAGCTTTTGTCTTCTTGCAGGTGACTGACTGAGGGTCATCTTGCAACATTGGGCTCTATTAAGGTTTTGGTTTTAATTTTTCTCTCCAGCTTGTAGGTCACATTAACAACCCCCCCAAGATGGATAACGCCATCAAGGATTCAATCAAAAATTATGAAAGGGAATAGAAGATTTTGTCACCATGAGAGCCAAGGTCTATTTATAAACATCACATTCTCAATCATAATACTAGATGCTATTGATTACTCCCTGAGCACACAACACGACACCAGGCTCAAAACAAAGATATCAGTTGGGTTACAACTGCAATCTGGTTTGATTTTCCACTTCTGTTTGTGTCTACGCTTTTCGGCCTTCGTGATCCTCTCAGAGCGAGCGGCAGAAACACGCAGAGGAGGACGAGAGGCATTTTCGAGGTGAGCTTTCAATCCTTAATTTTTTCGAAAAAATTAATTCGAGATCTCAGATCTGCAAACGAAGGCAGAGTGAGGAACGAAGATTGGATTGGATCGGATCAAGGCACTGTAGCAGATCTTGGGCAGATCTCGCTGCCTGTGAGATCGAATCGGATCAAGGCACCTTTGCAGATCTCAGGTAGATCTTGCTGCCTATTCTGTTTTGTGATCGTGGAAGAGAAGGCTCTCTGACCTGTTTTAGATCAGCTCCTTCGGTTGCCATGTAGCCAGATGGTGGCTCCACTTCTTCCGAGCCATTCTACGAGCTTCCTGATGATTTGTTTGAATCTATCACCCACGACATTTCTAGCAGGTATGTCTTTGTGCAAATTTTAGGCTACCTGCCCCGCTCTTCTAGTTTTTTGCATCATGTCAACTCTATTTGGAAAGATCATGGTTTGATAGCTTCACATGTTCAATATTTATCTAATTCTTTTCTACTTGTTGAGTTTATTAACTTGGTCTCTGAAGCTCTTAGCATTAGTGTCTTTCACCATCGTCATGTTTTATTGATTATTCGCAAGTGGACTCCTTCTCTCAACCCAACTTCTCCTGAATTTTGGAAAGTCCCTTATTTTGTAGAGTTACCGAATCTCCCCTTGATTTTGGCAACTCTACAAAATAAGGGACTTTTCGAAATTCCGAAGAAGTTGCGTTGAGAGAATGAGTCCACTTGCGAATAATTAATAAAGCATGACAATGGTGAAAGACACTAATGCTAAGAGCTTCAGAGACTAAGTTAATAAACTCAACAAGTAGAAAAGAATTAGATAAATATTGAACATGTGAAGCTATCAAACCATGATCTTTCCAAACAGAGTTGACATGATGCAAAAAGCTAGAAGACAGAGTTGACATGATGTAAAAAGCTAGAAGAGCGAGGCAGGTAGCCTAAAATTTGCACAAAGACATACGTGCTAGAAATGTCGTGGGTGATAGATTCAAACAAATCATCAAGAAGCTCGTAGAATGGCTCAGAAGAAGTGGAGCCATCATCTGGCGACATGGCAACCGAAGGAGCTGATCTAAAATAGGTCAGAGAGCCTTCTCTTCCACGATCACAAAACAGAACAGGCAGGCAGCAAGATCTACCTAAGATCTGCAAAGGTGCCTTGATCCGATCCGATCCGATCTTCTAGGCTTTGTGTTTATTGGTTTTTGTATACGCTATATTTAAGAATGCCATCATTCCATGACTGGTTTGCACTGTACCTGGTTTAGCGGATTCTGCAGAACAGGTGGTGGATATTGTTGGCACTTTGGCCCATTTGGGAAATGCCCAGCTTACCTTAGCATGTTATGTCACTCATCATGGAAAAATAAAATTGAAATTGAAATTGAAGCTTGGACCCTTTGGATCTAGTGAACAACAGAAGTATACGGGCTATGAGTTTTGAAACATCATTAAGGAAATTGCCAAATATACCAAATATTTTTTGTAACATTTAAAGAAAATCAACCAAATTTGTAATTATAATTACTGCATTACTTCTTGAGTTCAAAAATGCCACAAAACCTTCTTCTCTTGCTTGTTTCACTTTCTTCTATTTTATAGATCATTTTGCAAGTTACCTTTTGGTGAGATCTTCATTGATCCAAATTTTATAAACCTTTCGGTGAGTGCAATGTTATCAGACTTTGTATCTATCATCTATGTTGTGAAATTTGGTTGTTGGATCCCTATATATATATATATATTATATTAAAAATAAAACTTTAGGGTACAAACCTAGAGGATAATTGTAGAGAGGAGAAACTCCAAATCAACAAAAAGGAAAGGCCCAACAATTGTAAGGATGCCTTTTCAAGTTTTTATCTTTACAATTAATTTGAAAACCCTCTCCTCTAGGGTAGGAAATTAGACATTCTATGAATAGATTAACATTGGGTGGAGGTGGAGGAGGCCCTTGACCTATCAATAGAATTTGTAGACTTTTTAGATTTATGAAGATTTCAAAGAATTTTTTTTTTATTTTGCAGATTTATCCAACCCAATATGTTGGATGATGTGGGTGGCCCAATTGAGAAAATTTTATTTTTTTAAAAGTTGTGATCTCTTCATGATCCAAATGAGTTTTGGTTTGATCTTAGGTTTGTTGGAAAACTTGTTTTGCAATCTATAAGCTTATAAAATTTTGGATTTATTGAAAATTATTTGATGATTCAAATCTGAATAGAAATTGGTGATTTGCATAGTGAATATCTTTGTGATCCGAGAGAGTTCTAGAGTTCTATCTGCTTGCAAAATTTGGAATTGATTTGATGGTTGAAATTTATAATATAAGAGTGGCCTTGAATGTGATTGTTCAACTTTTTGGATTAATGAATTGCCTCTCTTATAAACATGATTTGTTAGTTTGTTGATGTAGGCTATTGTTGCTGATGGGGTCTTGTTAGTGTTGACATTGTATCAAAGTCAACTCCCAAAGTTAGAAAAAATTTCACCAATTTTCTTGCTGAAAATTCCAACTCTAGAAAGGCCAAAATTAACCTTGGAATGAGTTGAAATGACGATTTTTGAGAGTCGAGAGGTTTGTAAATTTGTGAAATGCTGTAAACTTGATGTATGAGACAATTCGAAGGTGCTAAGACAAGTTCCAACCTTGCCAATGTTCTAGACTTAGCCAAAATGTCAATTTTCTAAGTCCTAGAAAAACTTGTGAAAAGTGCTAATTTTGGGAGCCTAAAGTGTTGAAACTATTTTTGACAAGTCATCCTAGCCCTTTGAACCCATTGTACATTCAAGAATGCAAATTTGACAAGCTTTGGAAGCCTTACTGATAGTGATCCCAACATTGATGTTGACATAGTGTCAACATCGACAATGCTTGGAAAAAATTTTGGGCCTTCTTCAATATTTTTCCAAAGTTGCCCAAAAGTTGCTAGAAACATGTCTTACAAGGCTATTTTTGAGGCATTTGTTACTATTGAAGGAAACCCAATTCAGCATCTCATCACCTCCAACACTTTAGAAAAAAATTTTGATTGATGAGTTTTTCAAGGGTCATTGAAAATTGAGTTCATAAATTGAATTATGAACCCAAATGGTTCCCAAAGGTCCCTAGGAGTCATGAATGTGCCTTGTGATGATACATTTAAGGGAGTTGGAGCTCAAATCCTCATGGAACAACATTGAAATCATAGTTGGTTTCAATTTGAAACGAATCAAAAAGTGGGTACATCAATTATTCTAAACCATGTTGGGATACTTTTGAAGTTAAAAGTGCTCTCACTAAAAGTCACATGGGTTGGATAAAAATTTAAGATGAACCTTGCAAATAATTTTTTAAATTTTAAAAGGAAATGATCAAGTACATATGTTGGAATCACTTTATATAAATAATTCAATTGTTAAAGATCCTAAGACAATTAATAGTTTTTTAGCAAATTATTTTTCTTTTGAAGGTTTGAGTAAGGAATCTTTCTAGGCCTCTAATAAGCATATTCTTCATCTTATAAAAGAAGCACATTGAAGTATTCTTGAAGCAAAAATTACAATATAAGAAATCAAAGTAGTAGCATTTAGTTTAGTAAATAGTAAAGCTCCAAGTTTTGATGGTTTTCACATTGAATTTGTTAAGAAGCATTGGGACATCGTTGGAGATGGTCTATTTCATGTTTTCCAAGAAGTCATTAAAAAAGTTTATCTTGGTAAAAATATTAATAAATGTGTGATTTGTCTTTTTTCCTAAGAATGGAGATTTTCAACATATTGATAATTGAAGGCCTAATACTCTTACCAATACTCATAAAATTTTAGCTAAATGCATGGATTGTCGAATTTAGAAAGTTATTGAAAATGTCATTACATCAGAGGATATTGGTTTTGTTAAAGGTAGGCATATCTTAAATAATGTTATTGCAACTTGGAAGGGAGTGTAGTGGGTTTTTATTACTAACCAAGACATTACTTTTATTAAGTTAGATGATGCCAAAGCTTATGACTAAATTGAATGAAATTTCATTATTTTTTGTCTCTAAAATTTATATTATTCATCTTGTTCTTACCCTACTCATCAAGGTTGTCCTCTAGCTCCTTATTTTTTTTTATTTTTACAAACTTTTTTACATATAATTTACATTATGATCTACAATTCTTTGCAACATATCAATATTCTTTTAGCTACCATGGAGGATTACTACATATTATGTGGCTCTTGAATTAATTAAAAAAAAATTCTAGTTATTTTAATGACAATATTGATTTGTGGGTTACTCTTAAGCTTTGGAAAATCTTGAAAAAAGATTCTATTTTCAAAATTTTAGGACTACATTTTTCTTTTGACCCTAATATTACTATTTTGTAGAATTATCTAGATGATAAAATTGAAAAGAAGCTTGATAAATGGAAAGAAAAAAAGCTCACCCTTGTGGACAGAGTTTTAGTCATTAAGAAAATGCTTTAATCAACTCATGTTTATTACTTCAATTGTTGGGCTCTTTCTAAAATTTCTTATGACAAAATTGATCATATTATTTGTTGGTTTCTTTGGTTTGCTAAGCAATATAGAAAAGGTTACTCTAGAGTTGCTTGGGATGTTTGTACTTATAGCAAGAAAGATAGAAAACTTGGCCTTATTAATTATTATAATCAAGATATGTCTCTTGCAGCAAAATGAATTGTAAAGTGCATTAATGGAGATGATGTTTGGATGCTCTTTTTAAGTAATAGACTTATGAAAATAAAATCTATGAATGATAATAGTTGGTCTTTTAATAACTTTCTTCACTATTTTCTTTTTCCTTAAACCATGTTTATTCTTAGTTCTCCAATTTTACAACAAATTTGGAAGAAATGATGCAAGCATAGTAAATACTGAAATTACAATCATATTACAATTTCAAAAAAAAATATGCTTAAGCAAATTAGCCCATGCTGACTTTCTTTTAATGAAGGAGCTTGGGCTACTATTGCATCTAAATTATGTACCACTTGGAGTAGATTTGGTGTCATTGCAATTTCTTCTCTATGTATGCATGATAGATGAATTAGTTGGAATGAAACTTTTAGTTTCTATGGTTTGAATAGAAAGAGAAAAAGAAATTTGAAAAATTAATTTTTAATCTTAAGAATTTATTTCCCCAAGAGGCCATTACCAGTCATATTTCGGTAACGCCAACTTTGTCCATAACGTTGACTAACGCTGACATGTTATGAAAGGTTACATCCGTTGCAAAAAAGAAATACATTTAGAAAGGTTGTGTCCTCATTCCAAAGGTTATGTCCCGTCAAAAATCATAGATACGCCTCATTAGATGAACAGTTTGTGTTGGATTCGGAAGCGCCTACTGAAGCGCAGTAAATCGACAATGGGTACACATGTCAGAATTTTTTCTGAAATTTTGTATATATAATAATAATAAGGCTCTTGTTAATATCAGCGCTCAAGTTACTATTGGTCATGGCTTCAACAATGCAGTGACTGTGCCACTGCATATGCATACTTCTCTATTTACGAACTCATGTTAATCTTCTTTGCATATACTGACGTACTGTTTAAAACATGGAATGACTCAGCTTTCAGCCAAGACAGAGAATTTGTAATGAAATTTTGTATATATACATTGAAATGACTGCCTTAACATGCCTCATATTATTCTTGCGTTGTTCTCGATGTCTGTTCTGAATCGTGTAAGAAAATCCTTTTCAGAAAATTCTGTAATATAATATACAGTTATCAATATCGTAGATTTCAATAAATTTAGAGTAGCTCCAAGAGTAGGAGAGGAGAAATGGATAGATTATTGTTGGGTGCAATTGTTACTACATTATCCTTTTAAAGATGTCAAACACGATCTGGGAAGAAATGACAAAGAAATTGAATGAAAATGGATTTCTGTTCGACACATTCGGCCGAGGGTGAGAGCATACACTAATTGATGGAAAAGAAATTTCAGAAAACCCATCTTTAGGAAAAATAAGGTACAGAACTCTTGTTCTTCGTCCAGAAGGCATGAAAATTTGGGTTTTTAAATCTTGTTCTTCGTCCAAAAGTCATGAAATTTTTTACTCAAAGAACTTTTTACTTGTAAACAAATAAGATTCTCTCGGCCAATTTATAGATATATATTATAAATATATAACTAAGCTAGTATAAATAGTAGGATTTATGATGCATTGCCATGTATGTAACATACATATACATTGAGACTTGTAAAAGTTATACGTACATTTATTAAATGAAGAAAAAACTTACTAAAAGTTTTTGTGCTTCATGGCCACAAATTTTTCAAGGTTAAGGTGGTGGTAATATACTTGGCAAGTCTTCTTGACGGTATTAAAACTTGCATGGATTAGAAATTGAATACAAACATATTAATAGGTAGATGAAAATGAACCAAAGTACAAACATATTAACAAGTAGTTGATGACAAATTGGTGGTTTGTTCCTCCTAGGAAACAAGAAAGATGTTAACCCTAAATGTGTTTGCTATTATTTTCTTTATAAAAGAAAAGAGGTTAGAAATGGTAATGAGGATAAATAATAAAGAGAGCAAATGAAGATTAAAATGAAACCTCTATATAGATTTTGTGAAATATTTTATCTTTTCTATGTATAATTATACAATTGAAGGATTAATTACTTGAAATGAACATTTTTAGGGTATGAGACTTCAAAAAATATATATATTAAAAATAAAAATTCAAAAAGTAGAGGAGTACTGTAGAGAGGAGAAACTCCAAATCAACAAAAAGGAAAGGCCTAACCATTTTGTGATGCCTTTTCAGGTTTTTATTGTTACAACCAATTTTGAAATGAGCAGTTGAACATCACTTGTCATATAATAAGTTCAATATGTTTTTCACAAATATGTACTTCTCAAGATTCATAAACATTTTGGATTTGATCAACAAAATTAATTCAATCTTGACCCATGATTATTTTATCACTTATGAATAAACTCCAAAAATTCCATAGAATTCTAGTTATTTTTTGGTTCCATATGTAAATATTTTGTTGTTTTCTTACATTGGATTTCTTTACTATTACATCTCAATTTTCTCCAGTTCAAGCTACATTCCGAACAGCTTTGCTGGTGGATATAAAAAAAAAGGGTACCCACAAAGGATTTTTGGGATGAAAATGTTAATGAAAAGAATGGTCCACCTCAAAAGTTAGTACATAATCAATGCATTATATGCTTAGAATAATGCTTAGTGATGAAGATACTAGGCTTTGAATCCAACACCTCACCTTTATGTAAGGATCATATGAATGTACCAACTAAGAGATGTTGACTTGTTTACACTTGCAAACTTATTTACAACCTAAAAGCGATCTTCTATTCCGTATTTAAAAAGGTGTTGCCTTGTTTACACTTTGCAAGTCTATCCACTGTTTAAAACAGAGTTACATGAATAGTAAATGCATGAATATGATGCATGTCAATTTTGTACCTTCTACATCACTAATTGAAGTTGTTAGGAATCGACATAATCGGGCAAGGCGTACGTCTGCAAGTTCCCGCGTCCCAAGAGAATGTATTTGACAACTAAGGTCGTGTGGGTCGTGCCAGCCATGGGAAGGAACCGCGTATTTTGTGAATAGTTTGTCACAAAATTCAGAAAGTTCTCGTCAAACGCTCTGCAGCAAGCAGCTGCCTCTGCTCCTTGACATTTAGGTGTTAGACGATTTCATATGTTTGGGAACCTTCTTTTGGGGATCTGGGCCATTTGTGAATTTTCTCGGCAACATCTTCCATAACCCATTAAAAAGGGTATTGACTTGTTTACAAGTCTATTCACAACTTAGAAACAGTGCACCATCTTCCAGAACTCATTAAAAAGGACGCGAATGTGAACTTGTTTATACTTTGCAAGTCTATGCCTATCTTAAATCACCCGTCGTCTTCCCTTGCCAATTAAAATAGATGTTGACTGGTTTCTTTCGGTATACCTACTTCCCACATTTTAAGGCGCAACCAGCGTTCCATGGGACATTAAAATCACACCAAGAACCCACAATTTAAGACGCAACCAGCATTCCATGGGACATTAAAATCACACCAAGAACACAATTTAAGGCGCAACCAGCATTCCATGGAACATTAAAATCACACCGACTTCCCACAATTTAAGGCGCAACCAGCGTTCCATGGAACATTAAAACTCCTTAACGTAATTCAAAGTTAAAATATATGGTGTTGTTGACTACCTGCCTTCTCCCATGGCATTTAAAATATTGCAGAAGATGATAAATTGGTGGTCACGAACAAGGTACAAAAGATGATGGTAAGTTACCATGTTTGCAATTTTTTGAGATATTAATTACGTTCATGAAAAAATAAATAGCAGGACAACTAACCAAGGAAAGAGAACGTGCGAAAATTTAATTTGTGCACCGTAAACCAAGATTAAAATTAAATACAACTCTCACACGCTCGCTGATATCACTTTCCATCATTAATGAATTGGGGAAAACGATCATTTTTCGTTGTTTTCCTGGATAAAGGTAATTTAGCTTTTGAAGGAATAAACATGGAGTCTCTAGGATGATCCTTAGTGATTGGTTTTCTTAGTGTTGTGGATGGAAAACTTCAATTTGTCTGTAAGAAGACCATGTTAATGGTGTTGTGGATGGAAAACTTCAATTTGTCTGTAAGAAGACCATGTTAATGGTGTTGTGGATGGAAAACTTCAATTTGTCTGTAAGAAGACCATGTTAATGGTGTTGTGGATGGAAAACTTCAATTTGTCTGTAAGAAGACCATGTTAATGCTGCGGGTCAATCTAGTTCAGCTCAACAGGTAGGATTATCACTCAGAAGTTCACTGTTCATTTGGTCAACATGAGGTTGGGGAGCAGAGAAGGGTTAATAGAGAAATGAAAGCAAACTACTTTTGAATAATTGTAACAAAGCTTGAATCCAAGTCTACAGACTTTAAAAACAAGCCAATAAAGGACCCTGGATTGGATCTATAAATGCCGCTGGATTGCATATGCCTGGTGTTTTGCAAGCAAGTTATTCAATTGTGTTTCGTGCAAGCTGCAATGGCCTTCTCCTCGGCAAGACTCTTCTCTTTTCTCTATCTCTGCCATTTATTCCTTCTTCTTTGGCTGTGCCTCCTATTTTCGTTCTTCTACGTTGGGGTCGATGCTGGCACAAAAGATGATGCAAAGGGAGCTGCAAATGATGTAAGAGCTTTAATTGAATTCAAGAAATGTATCGCCAGCGATCCACTCTCTCTTCTCAAAGATTGGGATGTTGCAGCTGCTGCTCCAAATGCATGCAATTGGACTGGCATCTCTTGCTCCACCAAACATCCAGGCAGAATCGTGGAGATTAATCTGGAAAATGGAACATTACGCGGCTCTCTGTCTCCCCACCTCTCCAACTTATCGTTCCTGCACGTACTTGACATTGGCAACAACACTTTCTCTGGTAAAATCCCACCATCCCTTGGCACACTGCCTAGGCTCAATACATTGGATTTATGCTTGAATGAATTTGAAGGTGGGATTCCTTTTCAGTTGGGAAACCTTTCTTCTCTGCAACTCCTTTATGTCTGTGCTAATTCCTTCAGTGGTGAGATTCCTGCGTCTCTTGCAAGACTCCAGGGTCTCCAGTGGTTCGATGTTCGCCAGAATCATTTGGGTGGACATGTCCCTTCCTGGTTGGGAGCATTCCATAGACTGGAAGTGCTTGACCTTAGTCAGAACAACTTTCATGGTGTTATTCCTGCTCAGCTGGGCAACTTATCTTCTTCCTTCATCACTCACCTGTCTCTTTCGTCAAATCATTTAACAGGTTTAATTCCTTGCTCATTTGCGAGTCTCTATCGTCTCACTCATTTGTATCTTTCCGAAAACAATCTCGCAGGAACCATTCCACCCTGTTTAAGCAACCTCACAGCTCTTACACGTCTAGGTTTAACGGAAAACAATTTGCAAGGTCGTCTTCCTGGCTGGATTGACAACTTTAACAATTTACAGTATTTGGGTTTATCGTTCAACAAACTCACAGGTAACATTCCAGAATCGTGGCAGAATCTCACCCAACTCCAAGACCTGCAGTTGTCCCATAACAGATTGTCCGGAAGGCCACCGTCTTGGCTGGGAACACGCTACACTCAACTCAGGCGTTTGAATATGGGCTCTAATCACTTCACCAGCAGCAGGAGAGTGAGCGTGCCCAGTCTGCAGCCTATTCCAATTCTCGAAGCTCTATCCAATTGCTCTCTGTTAAATGCTTTAGAGATCTATGACAACCATTTAACGGGAACGTTACCACCCAACTTTGGAGGCTCTTTGCCAAGCCTTCAGAGTTTGGACCTGAGTATCAACTTCATATCCGGCAACATTCCTCAGAGTATAGGAAATATATCATCTCTTATAGAGCTTTTTCTTTACAATAATGTATTGAGCGGCAACATTCCAACTCAAATTGGAAATCTCAAGTCAGTGCAAGCCATCAATCTGGGCGGTAACAAATTACAAGGCAACATTCCGACTGAGATATCCCTGTTAAACAAGTCGCTTGCCTATCTCTATCTCTCTCACAATAAATTGTCAGGTTCCATCCCTGCTTATATTGAAAAGCTGATCAATCTGCGGAACCTGAGACTTCATGGAAACCTGCTATCAGGTAAAATCCCTCCAGAGATAGGAAACTTCCCTGTTCTTGAAGACCTTGTCCTGTCTTCAAACAACCTCTCCGGGCCAATACCACCAGAGGTTGCAGGTCTCAGATACATTGTATTTTATTTTGATTTATCAGCAAATAATTTGATCGGGGAAGTGCCTCCGGAGATAGCAGGACTGCAGATGGCACAGTTTATAGATCTTTCAAGCAATCATCTCACTGGAAACATTGCATCTTACATGGATAGCTGGTTGGATGCCCGAGAGATCAATCTTGGCTTTAATAATTTCAGAGGGNTTGCATCTTACATGGATAGCTGGTTGGATGCCCGAGAGATCAATCTGGGCTTTAATAATTTCAGAGGCAACCTTTCCCAATCAGTTGGAAATAAGCTCACTCAATTACAAATCATAGATTTGTTTGGTAACAACTTTACTGGACCTGTGCCTGCCTCTCTGCTGAATCATTCCACTCTCAAGTTTTTGAACTTCTCCTACAACAACTTTGATGGAGAAGTTCCGTGTCTGCACAGTTCCTTTACAAAGCTCAGATTAACAAGATTGTCATTTCTTGGTAACCCAAATTTATGTGGAAGATGCTTCGGCCTCAAAGCTTGCCCAGTATCTCCTACGCAACACAGCTCTCCCTTTAACAAAAGCACCATTCTGAAAATTGTGCTGGTCATTATAGGATTACTTTTGTTGCTAGTTGTTGCAGGGATTTTATTCATCGTCAGACGAGCCATAACATCTAAAAGGGAAATACCAAGGATAGGTGAAAAATTCTTAAAGATATCTGAGGAAGAACTTCAAAAGGCCACAGACAATTTCAGCACTTCAAACTTGGTAGGTGAAGGGAGCCATGGAAAGGTCTACAGAGGTGTTTTAACCTCTCGAATGGTGGTTGCTGTAAAATGTTTCACTTCTTCAAACCAGACTGGGACTGAGAAAAGCTTCAAAAAGGAATGTCATGCTTTAGGTGTTGATGCGTAAATTTTGGACACGCCGCCAACACCTGTGAAAACTCGTTTGAGGAGACAATTGCCTAGGGCGCCTCCCGTATGGGTACGGAAACCCGGGAATAGTCTCAGCTGGGAAGGGCTATGTGACAGAACAATAATAACAGTATTTAAAATTTGATGTAATATTTAAATACTTCAATTTAATTTAATATTTGGAACTTAAAATAATTAGTTAAATTCAAATTTCATGTCCCGTTGTTGCTGCCTCTGTGGCACATGTAACAACTGCTTGGGAGATACGAGGACTGCTTGCTGCCGAAACGTAGAGGTTCACCACCACTTGCTCACCACTGCTTGGGAGATACGAGGACTGCTTGCTGCCGAAACGTAGAGGTTCACCACCACTTGCTCACCGTCTCCAATGTGCCGTTTGCATGTGAAGAAGGAAGCCACCGTTGGCCACCTTTCATGAATGCTTTCTTACGTGCTTCTGACACGTGCTCAGCCGCCACTGTCAAGCGTTGGTCGCTTACCGTCGCTTACGTGAAAGACTGCCGTGCTTCCTTGCCACCGTTTAGGTGAAAGAGAAGAAGAAAAGAAGCTGCCGTAGTTACCGAGAAGCTCGTCGTAGACCGTCCTGGGCTTCACCGTCCTCTGACTTACCACTAGCCGCTGTTGCGGCTATGGCCGCGGCTGCAAAAGGCACGCGTGAACCTGTTTGCGCATGCAGAAGCGCTAGCGAGGGTTCTGCGGGACGCGGAGAGGGCAGGTTGCGGCGACGGCGAAGGACGGAGCGCACAGGCGAAGAAGGAGGTAGGAAGGCAGATGGGCGGCAGCGAACTGAGAGGCAGCCGAGGTCAGAACCGAGGCAGAAGATCGGCGGATCTGTCGCTGCTGTTGCGGCTATCGACGCGGCCGCAGAAAACAGAGGGCGCGCAGATCTCACCACTCGTGGCGCAGATCGCGAGCGGCCACCGCGGGCAGCAGCGAAAAAAAAGGATACCACGAGCTGCGGCGAAGGCAGAGGAAGGAGGTGGACACAGACGTGCTGCAGCAGGTGCAAGAACAGAGAGAGGTCGCTGTTTCGCTTGCGACCAGGGTGGAGAAGGATGCGCAGCGGCGGCAGTGTGAAATCAGCGGCGGACGAACAGATGGCGACGCGGGCGGCGGTCAGGAAACAGTGTCTGCGGAGGAAGACAGAGAGATGTCGCAGTTGCAGATACAGGCGGAGGAAAAGGGCCCGACCACGCGTGGAGCAGATTGTGCCGGCGTGGGCTGCGGCGAAGGCAGGTAACAAAGCGCGCGTGCAAGGGAAGAGAAGGGCGCGCAGCGGCGACGGTGAAGAAACCAGCGGCAGACAAACAGATGGCGGCACGGATGGCGGCTGAACGAAACCCTGGAACCTGCAACCCAGGACCGAAACTGTTATCAGCAGAGCCCGATCTGCCTCTCAGAGAAGCCCCCCTCCCCCGAAATCTGCCTCTTCCTCCTCATTTATAGCGGCGTGGAAACCAGCGGCGGCGGTGGAAGAAGAGAAACCTAACCCTAATTGCTGCCACCCTTATCCACGTAAACCACCAAAAAAAATAAAAACCCAAGAGAATCAGCTTTAAGTTTATATGTTATTTTATTTTTAAAGGCACATTGGTCGGTCCTCATTTTTTAATTTTTATTTAAAGTGGTGGATGATGTGTTTTAAGATGATTTATGTATTAATTTAACCCGGATTCCTATTTTTTGTTTTAAAATTATTATTCTTTGGTTTTAAATGAAAATTTTATCGCATCGATGGACCCTCTGAATCTACTATACACTTAAATAAGGACATGTACCTGTTGATCAAGGCCCTATGCCTAGCATGGGTGAGGTTGGCCTCAACACTTAGCCCCCAAACTATAGATTGCATGCAATTGCAAGGACTAGAAAATTTTAAATGAAAATGCAAATGGTGGGGAAAACAAAAACAACATAAAACAAGAAATGCAAACTTGAAAATAAACTATAATATTCTAAACATGATCAAAATAACCAAATAATCAAAGAGACACCGACATAGGCCATCCAAACAACCATTAAAATCTAATTTATTGATATTTTGACTAAGATCTATAGATATATATGTGTAATTATATATATGTGTATATATATATATATAGATATATACTTAAGCTCTCAATTTCAATATTCTCACAGGGTAATAGTAAAAGTATGCAGACTATTTTGAGCAAGTGACTTATACAAAACTTAATGAGGAGGATGAGCTAAAACTCATGTTAGATCATAGTAAGCCACAACTTTCAGATTTTTCCTTGGTTTTTTTTTTAAATTTTTATTTTTATTTTTATTTTTAAGGAAACTTTGCTCATGGTGTACTTCATTCTGGAGGCAGGAATTCCAACACGAGTCTGGCCGATTAACTGCACTGCCAAAGAGCATGGTCCTTTTGGAAACTTTGCCCATGATGCAGTTCAACCCTCGTGTATGTGCCTTTGATTGGTGGCATCATAGCAGGTCTCCTGGGTGGCTAAGGGTTCTCAAATAGAAATGAACACACTTCACCCTATTGTTCACAGGATAGCCATGGATCATCATACCTGAGGGCTTCGGCTTATGAGAGGAAAGGATAGAATTTTCCAAGGTCACCTAGTAATTATGACTTCTGTAAAATGGTGGTTGCTGTAAAATGTTTCACTTCTTCAAACCAGACTAGGACTGAGAAAAGCTTCAAAAAGGAATGTCATGCTTTAGGAAAAGTGAAACATCATAATATTCTGAAGATTATCACTGTGTTGTGGTCAGAGGAATTAAAAGCTCTTGTAATGCCGTTCATGAGTAATGGCAATCTCCATTCTCTTCTTCACAGTAAACAAGATGGTCAATTGATCCCATTAGAGTTGCCAATGAGAGTGAAGATATTAAGAGAGTTAGCTCAGGGACTTAGCTATTTGCATCATGATTGTGAATTTCAGGTCATCCACTTTGACATCAAGCCAGAGAATGTATTATTGGATGACGATAGGACTGTCAAGCTCTCTGATTTTGGAATATCTAGCCTGATTGGAGACTTTGACTATGCATCAGCATCATCTTCTCTAACAGTGAAAGGCTCTGTTGGTTATATTGCTCCAGGTATGGAAATTTTAATTTTACTTTTATTCCTAAATTTTCTTCCCCTTTAATGATGAGGCATGTAAGCTAAATTTGAAGTAATGGTTTTTCAGAGTATGGCATCGGAGAAAGAATATCTGTGAAAGGTGATGTATACAGCTTTGGAGTGGTTACCTTGGAAGTCATCATAAGATTGAAGCCCACACATGAGATGTTTTTAGGGGACGTCACATTGCCATTGTGGATTTCCATGGCCTTGAGAGGAAAATCAACACAGGAAAGAAGAGAAACAATTAAAGATATGATAAAGACAGCAGATGAAGGTGGAGGAGGAATTGACATGGATAAAGATGATGAAATGTCAGCTGTGGAGAGCATTTTGATGCTCGGTCTAAGATGCACTTGCCACAATGCTTCAATAAGGCCTAGCATGAAGGAAGTTGAGTCTTTTTTACAGTCAGCTCTTCTTCTGAATCCCCAAGATCAAAGGACATTACCAAGAAACTTGGAAGAAATTATTAACATCGTTGAATCGCAACCTCCTCTCCTTCACCAAAGGGAAAAAGCTGAAAGTTCAACATTTTCTTCTTAGTAGTGATTTCAAGTAAGTGTGTTTTTTGCTTTTTTAAGAGATAGAAACCTTGAAAATGTTTTGTGCAACAATGGTTCTCCTCATTATGCTTCCTTACATGTATAATTCAATTGTTGTTAGTATCAGCTCCATGCTTACT
>MNCI01001713.1:43408-70059 GCA_015680685.1 Gnetum montanum | reverse complement strand
GAGGTCCTTCACAACATCGAAGGTGTCCCTTCTTTAGACGTGACCATCGAAAGGGACACCACAGTTCAGAAACCACTACATCCGCCAACTCAGCACAAATCCAACACTGTGGTGCATCTTCCTCTTTGAACCCAATGCCTCATGTTACCTTATCAAGGCCACCACTCAATACTCCAACAACCATGACGCCCAATGAATATTGCCACATGGGGAGACATGTTTATCCTTTCATACCATCTTATGGTCACAAGTACCATAGTGGGTCAACTCATTATAAATTAACCACGTCTTATAACTTGCCCCACTATGTCAACTCTAATCAAGTGTGTGAATCCCAATGGGGTAAGTATGACCAGGTCCCAATATTTTTAACATGCAAGGATCCCAACCTTCCATTTATTAATTCTAGCCATGCTCAACCATTTAGTTATGGGGGGTATCCTCCATTCTAACAACATAGAATTAATAAATGTTTTTGTGTTTCTTTAATTTTTCAACTTTGTGTTTTCCAGTTTTTCACCTTTTAATTTATTGTTTTATCTTTTTGTCTTTTTATCTTTTTATGAGTAATCTCATCTATGAATAAAACACTCATGTGACTCATTGGTTGAGGTGTTGTTCTATGCTATCAAGTCTCGGGTGACTAATTATTTGAACAGCGAGCCCATCACATCCACCCAACCATTCTATTAATAAGAAGTTCTGCTCTCGGTAAGATGATATTCTTGACATCATTAAAACTTAAAGTAATTTTGTGTTCATTGTGCCCAGAGTGAAAAATGATGGACTAAGAGGGAATGACTAGGGTGTGACATCAAGGGAACTTGTGGATTCTCTTTGGTGACATTTGTAGGTGCTATCATGTAGCTTGGTTGTACTAAGATCCTTGTAGATCTAACGAAAAATGGGAGTAAGAATATTAAAGGCACCAAAAACAAAAACAAAAACAAAACAAAAAAAAAAGCAAAAAGAAAAGAGAGTGTGCCAAAGCGGCCAAACAAAAAGTATGCCGCCAAGAAATTCCAAGTCACTCCTCCCTTGCAAAAAACACCATGTGATCATATGCCTTGCTGTCATGGTGCTCTTATGGTTATCCATCATTGGATGGAACGATGTGATGTCACTGATTGGAGGAATGGACTTGGTCTTGATTTTTGAACGATGAGCTAATGACACATTAATCATGCCCTACACTCAGGATTCATTATGCCTTGAGTCAGTTACCTCACGTCCCAATCTCTGCAATCCCTTCTTCAATTCATTCCATCTCGTTGTTCATGTATTTGTGACTCGTGTCTTGTATAGTATTGAATTCATACCTCATCATGGTGGCATCGACATGTGTTTGTTTTGTTGCATCGGTATAGATTACATTTAACCCTTCTAGTGCCTACGGACATCTTAAGGTGTGGTTACGCAAGGGCATATAGGTTGGAACCTACTTTGGGGAGGACCCACTTGCGTGACTTTTGTAATTTGTACTTGGTGCACACCACCACATCATCTTATACCCTTTGAGTATTTCATTGCCAATTTTATTCTTTCCTTTGTCATCATTTTATCAAACGTTCCTCAAAACCAGGTCCAACATTAAACTGTTAGGGCAACTTCCTTGAAAAATTCCTAACTCTAAAATCACACTAAGTAAAGAATGCAACATTTATTAAAGGCAATGAGTAAGGTATGAAATCATTAAAATTTTTTCAATAACCTTACTAAAAATTGATCTTTGTGTGATTATAGATGGACCCTAAAAGAAGACAACAAGGAGGACCTTCTCAAGGTGCAACCGAATGACCTAGGAGAGGCAGGGGTTAAGGACCTCATGCAGAACATGCAGAGCTGTAGGCAATCATTCAGCATCCCTCATGAAACTCCTGTTACTACATAATCTATCCAAGCAAAGGGAGGAGAGGTCAGAGGCTGAGCCTATGAAGAGGAATGACGGCTATTTGCAGCATGGCATGTCAAGGCCAATCAAGTGTTCTAGTAGCTGTTGTGTCCATGAAAAGTGCCAACTCCATCAAACATTGGAACATCAGCATGGACGGCTCATAATCCTCAAATAGAAGAGGAGAAAATTCAGGTGCTTCTTCAATGGTATCAATCTTAGAAGCTTGATGCACAAGACAAAGGAAAGGCACCCATGGAGGAGCCACCACTACCGGGAATCCCATGAGTTCCACAAGTTTTGTCTTTTGTGTCTGTGTCCAAATTTTGTTTAATTCTCCACTACGGCATGAATAAATTTCTAGTCAGTTAATAATCCCATACCTATCCACCGTGTATTCAATTAAGCTTGTTCCTCACTTTCTTTGACTCGAGGATGAGTTGTTATTCAATCATGGGGGTATGATGAAGTGTCATTAGTCGATGCGTCAACTAGGTCGCCTCGTCGACGCAACCTTCCATGTGTCGACGTGGTCCCGTTTACATGAAGCCTATTTCAAACTATAAATAAGAGGGCCTTCCGCCTCATTTAGGTACCTTTTGAGTAGTTATAGCAAAGCCCTTGCATTTTGTTTCCATAGGAGTTAGAATATTTTCCCAAGTGCATGCCCGCAGTGTGATGCTTGTAATTATACGACACCTTTATTTGAGTGTGACGTACTTGGATGTGCACATGACCAGAAATAAAGATCGAGATTACTTCATCATTGCAGCATTCACTTAGTTTTCAATGGCTTAATTGTTATTGTTATTTATTATTTTCTTAGTTAATATTTCTTTATCATCATTTATTATTCCTGTTGTTAAATGCGGAATGAGTACGAATTAATCACGAGTATTTAAGTGTGACTACTTGGTAGCCCAGTAGTATACCTAGGATCTACGCTTGGTAATCCCAGTAGTAGTCGTGCACGAGGTCCACGATGTGTGCAGATGATTAAGGAATGGATGTTCATCGCACTTAGGCTAGCTTTGACTTCATTTTCTATTGCTTATTAGTTTAATTAAAATTATTTTCCATTGTCTCTAGGAGTAGCACTAGTTTAGGATCACATCATACGCCTCACTCTGGACTAAACCATACGTGACAAAGCAAATACTAGTCCAGGTGGGAAGATAGCAAACTGCGATCAACGTGTAACTATCTAGATACCACAAATAGCATGTCCACGGAGTTCGACCGGATCGTGTGTGAATGTCCAAATAGCGACTGGATCGTGTAACTATCTAGATACTATCTTAGAGCGACGTAATGCGCATTTTTCATCCATTGGTCTTCCCAACTTGCACCTATGGTCAGGGAACATACAAAAATATATGTAGACAATACCATGGTATTCATCAACATTATGATGGCTAACATCTGACTTCTACACCAATGTATTCACTTGTTCTTAAAGAATACAGGACTCGAGATCAACTAGACAAAGTTTGTCATTTACAACATTCATTGTCCAAAAGGGCATTTTCATCAAATCCTTCACATAATCAATAGTACCTTCAAACTACTACCTAACAGTTATCTTAATGTTTCTCTTTTTACTTCAAGGCCATGAATATGCTATTGGAACACCACCTTTAGGAAATTGCAATGCATGCTCTTTGAGTGAAATTATGTTTATCTTTTCTTAGCCAAGTGCATCCTAATGGCTAAACCTATGCTTTAGATGATTCCAATGTATGTAGCTACAACCATCCCATTGCTAAAATATCTCATTTACAGTATCGATAGAATTATTCATTAATTCATCTAGAATGATATTGACACTTATAGAAAAATATGTCTTGTTACTTAAGATCATGAATCTACCCTCAAATCACATGGTGGCATGGATCTCATCTCCCTTCAACATAGGATCACGTAGTGCCTATGTAATTTGATCCTCAAATGACTTGTCAAGCATAATAATCAACTACCATGGCAACAAATGTTTACACTCAAGCATGGCTCATTGTGGCATGGTTAGCCTATTCATTCATCATGGTTTTTCTTACAACTTTGTATTATTGTCTATTAGCTCTTTTCCCAACTCTTCTAGCAAAACCCACCATTGTTGATACCAATTGCAAAATGTAAGTGATGCATAGGCATGGTTTAATCTTTGTAGTGCTCTAGTCATAGGTGTGTGCTTAGATTGAGTAGGTCTAAGGTCCTTTAGTTTTTGATCTAGAGATGATCTCCTGCTTCTTCTATCCTACCACCCTACTTGTCCCTAATCCAATTACTCTCTTACAAGTCCAATTGATGTTACACTCATGGTATGGTTCACATGTGTTCCTTGGAGCCTACATGCCCTTGCCACCACCTTCATGCATTATCATTGCCATCAAATTTTCTCCACATGGCATGCTTCATACGCATGCATGACACTACCTCATTTTCCCTACTACACACTACACACTTGTTCATGCATGGTAAGTTTGCATTATCCCTCACATTCAAGTTTTTTCTTAACTCTTGTTTCAACATGGGCCTCTTCACTTGGGCCAACCTTCAATGCCAGAATTTCTAAGAACTTTTCTAATGCATGTTTTATCATACTATTGAGGATTCCTTGTCACATATTTTTCATTACTACTTACTATATGTAATCACACTTAAAATCTCCTCCATATTAATGCAAATCTTGTCCTTGCCTTGCAACATGATCCACTTACTAGAGCTCATCACACTACTTCATGGCATGCTATCCTAGCTTTGACACTTCGATAACACCATAATTACATCTTATTTAATGATGCCCCCTTTCTCCCACTAAAACACCTTACTTTTTAGGTTCCCAATACTAATTTTCACTCTAGTACTTTGTTATGTAGCTTGCCATCTTGCCTTGATCCTCACAATCCTATCCAAATGATTCACTAAGTTATGTGTTAAAAGCTTGTCAATATTATAGATGTTTGTGCCTCTACCACCTATGACACATTTTGCAACCAAGATGGGATAGTTTTTTCTCCATTTTTATACTTCATCTATTGGATCTCACTTCTACTGCCATCAAAACTTAGAATGGCTCAATATTCATGCTCAAGAGTACGGTGGCGATAGTTATAGAGGTAACTATTACCATAATCACGGTTCTCCTTGATGATGGGAATACATCATCAAGAGTATCATAGCTAGTCCTAAAGCTATGTAGGAATTCTTTACAGATGGATCTTAATCTCATTCTCACAAATATGAATACAAGGTGATAGTGTTAATAGAACCTTGGTGATTTGTAACCAAGGGTATTTGTGAATATGTGTTTTATCGACCTTCTATTTGGCCAATTGATAGGCATCTAGGGTGCTCTAGAGCTTGAAGAATGACCATACCCTTAACCTTTCTACTTTCTTTATAAATATTGTGGACCACTCTCTCCATCGGACACATGTAAATGCCATGATCATATGCAAGCATAAAGGCCCATTAGAGGCTCTCGCATGTGACTATGGGGTCTAGGACATGGATATCCTAAAGGAAGATTGTATCTAGGCCCGAAAACACATTCATAGACTACTTTGGGTATCAACTCTAAAAAAGCATCGTTATTATGACAACACCACATCATCCTCTAGGCCTACCAAATGATGCAATCCTTGTAATGCCCTAAGCATAAAACTAGCTACTCATGCTAGGCCTAAGTGCACCTCATCCTTGCTCCCTACTTCATTGCAAGGCCTTCTTTCATACCCCAAAATTAGTACTTGGAAAATTAATTAAAACCTAACCATCCATAAGGCATGATAAATGAAACATAGTCACTTAATAAATCCTTAAGCAAACTAACACATATAAAACCATCTAAGCATGTAAATTAGCTTAGAAACTTAATAATTAGAAACTACTTGAAACCCCATGTTAACTTATTAATGCCTACTTAGGCCTTGTTACAACATAACATAAAATTTTAATTCAAAATCCATATTCATGGTTAAAATACAAGTCTATTGAATGGTCTAAAACATAAAGTGAAATACATACAACAATAATCCTTAATTTGTGATAGATTATTAAATCACCAATGCCTCCATTGTATATTAGCATTTAAAATGTCACCAAGAAACACCATCCAAACAACCTAACTAAGATCTGCATGAAACACATGTAGGAAGGGTTAGAACACCTTCGTAATAGAGAAAACCACCTTGATGCCACTTGGAATAAGTTGGAAGATGAGGTCCATGCTACAAAATATGATGTTACAACTAACAATAAATAGTGATTAACTAAACCATTAATCAAAATCATAAACATTAACTTATCCATTCACCAAAATCATTAATAATTTTTGTTAATGCATTAATTTACCATTAACCATAATGTGCTTTACATGTGGTATTCTTATGAGGTTGCTAGCATTAGGCGTTTAGAATAATTGTAATAGTGATACTTACTTAAACTAGCAATCAATGACTATTTGGTGTAATACCTCACCTACCTAGACTAATCCTCATGTATGAAAATGTCTAACTGTTGGGTTAGTAAACCTTTATATGTTTCAATTTCTAACTGCTAGGTTATTTTATGTTTAGTATCAACCCTATAGGTCCTAGCTCCTCGCTACCACACTAAATTAGATTTGATATTGGATAAACTTGCACTCCTAAGCAATGTGGTCAAATCCCTTTACAATGTTTTCCTATTGACCAACTAGCCCTTTTTTGTATTAGTTGCCTTATTTAAATCATGTTTGTTAATGAAACACTACTAATATTGACTATAATGATAATCACTAGCAACATGACCATGTTCCACTATAATGCTTGCCCATTACTAGAGTAGCCAATACCAATAGCCTAAACATTACCTCTTAGTATTCCAACATGTTGATTACACCCATACATGCCTGGAATGTCTACCAACTACTATAATCTAAAGTAATTGCATGTCAAATCTTCAAAAGATGATGAGCTCAAAGTATCATATGTGCAAGTGAAAATAGGTAGCAATAGGTAATAATGGTGGTAACAATAGTTAATAGTAGCAGTAACAATGGTAACAATAGGTAACCGTGATTGTAACCATGGAAACAAAAAGTAATGGTGATGGTAAGAGTAGTAACATTAGGTATCAATGATAGTAATTGTGATAACAATAATGGTAATGATCGTAACAATAGGTAATGATGGTGGTAACCATGATAACAATAGTGAATTGCTGTAATTAGAATACTAAATCAAGGTTATAATGGTAAAAGAAGAATACCTAAGAAAGTAGCTTCGAAGAGCATTGAGCTTTAGGAAAAGTGATGAAAGAAAGAACATTTTCTCTACATTGAATAATCAATTGAGAGCAAAGCTTTGCCAAGTAAGAGTAGGTTCATATCTAAAAATTCCCAAAAGATCCACCACACATAGCCACGAGCAAGAGAATGGTAGAGATCAATTCATAATTGATGTTAAGAGAGCCAACCTTGCCAAGTATTTATAGGCATAAGAGGTACAATCTAGGCAATTCCAAAAAGGATCATCACCTAGAGTCACAATGCTCGACCAAGTGGGTCCTAAGAGGGTTGGTAGATAAGCGAATGTGTAACCTCTTGAGTGGTTGTGTCCAAGCTTGAACTTAGGTCTTTGACTTGAAAAGGGTTTGGGAAATTCTAAGAATAACAATTAAATAATCTAATTTCTAAGATTAGGTTACATGATTTCATAAGAGGCTTCACATGGTCAACCAATGAGTTTAAGTCACCAAAAAAATATTGGAACAAGCCCACATGCCCAAGAATGGATTTCAAAATAAAAGAATGACCCTACTACCACATACACAACCTCCTAGCCCTAATCCTTCTCCCTCTTCCCATGCTTCCATGCCCACCCTACCAAGGAACTACTTGCCAAGCATTGGGATTGGCAATTGGTTGACCTCTAGGATGGTGCTTATGTTAATTTAGTGGCCTTCTCTCAAATCATTTATTCATCCATCCATGTTGACGTTACCCACAAACTATAATTTTTACTATTGCTATTTTCCACCCAGAGATGGTCAAATGCCTCCCTTGTTAGCAAGCACGATGGACTTGGTTGCCTTGGTGGTACCAATTTTGATGTGTTAACACAATCGGTTTTGGGTACCATGGTAACACTAATTTTGATATGTTAACACATAAGTTCTAGGTGCCATAATGGCACCACTTTTTGATATTTTACTCTATTTGCTAAGGGGCTCTCCCCCTTGACAATGCATATTGGACCTTTTGTTTGTATGTGCTTTGCATTGATTGTTGGATCCAGTACAACACATTTGAGTACTTTCTCAACAAAAAAAATTTTGTGACACAATATAGGCTGTTCCATTATTGCTACACTCTTAAGCAAATGCACTTACTAAAACCACAACCTTTTTTAAACAATTTAAAAGAAAATTGACTTTGTACTTTACTTAACATCACATTATGTTATTTTTAAAAAATTAATAATGATTTTACTTTCTAATTCAAGCTCATATTTATCTCTATAGTACTATAGTTTAGCTAATTGGCTCACATGTTTTACACCCCAATGTACTATTCAAATCCTAGTAATAAACACCTAAAAAATCCTCCTATCCCTCACCATTCTATGAAGTTTACCAACTTGAATACTTTCTCCTTCCTCCAAAGGCTCCTTACCCAAATCCATAATGGACCTAGGAGTTGTTTCCCGTTGGATGGAGGAAACTTCGATAAAAAATATGCAAAGATCAATTTCCTTGTAATTTTACTTTTGGGAAGTGCTACATGGCTTAGCGACCATACCAGATTCAGGCATTACCAATGATGCACAGACATAAATTTGTGTGTAGTCTTTCCTGGTATGCAACATTTCGTTTCTTTAATCAATTATTAATACACCGTCTGAATCAGACATTTCCACTTGAAAATAACATACCACCGCCCCACTTGTCACCGGTAGCGAATTAAATGGTCCGACTATCTAAAAAGGAAATCTTGGAAACGAAAAATGCATTTCTTGCTGCCTGCAAATGTAATATGCCGCGAGACGTTCATGGTAAGTATTCCGTTTCCCGTGAAATTTCTACCCAACTTCTTTCAAAAAACAAGCAAACAAACAATAAAAGCTCCTTGATTCAGAGGCGACACAAGGTACTGGAAGACAGTTTAAATTACTTTGTTTTTCTGAGACCTGAAGGATTCTTGAACTGGCTTTGTCTGATCCAGCTTTTGCCAGCCAAAAACATAGAAATCGCTCAGTTCAAGGCTAAAATTTGCTGATGCCCGAAGCCTAGCCCGAGCAACATGATAAAGAATACGCAGATCTGATGACGAGGATGAGCTTCGGTGAATTTAATTTGTACCAGCGCAATCTGCAAGCGATTCTTATTGTGATTAGTGGTTTTCCGAGGGATATGTGCAAACGGACGATCCATCTTCCTTGATGGATGTCGCATCCGGCTTTAAATCCTCTAACTTGCTTCAAGCGCCTTCCGCGTCGTCGTCGTCTTCGTATTCGATTTCGTTCTCCAACATGAACGGATACGACGACGCCGAGGAAGAATTTGGGGATTTTGAATCCGTTCCTGCTCAAGCGGTAACCGGTAATGGCGGATTTGCAGATTTCTCCTTCGGTGATCAATTCTTTCCCGCATCGCAATCTTCTTCTTCGAGTCGTGCTAACAAAGATTGTCACGCAAGTTCGGCCTCGGAAGATGACTGGGGCGATTTCGTTCAAACCCTAAAGGGCCACACAAACGGTAACAGTTACAGCAACAACAATAACAATTCTTTCCAGGATAACAATCCTCATGCATTTGGCATGTTTGGAAATAGTAATGGAGCGATTCAGTCTCATCAGGGTTTAAACGGAGGGCTTGTTGATCCCGCATCGCAGAATGGTGTTTTTGATCCGTTCGGGGTTCTGAATTCCGGCAATCGGAATACTGATAATGCGTCAGTGCAGGAAAGTAGTCAAAGTACTGAGTCGAATTCTCATGAAAAGTCCAGCACCGATGGTGTGGCTTTTCCAGATGCAAGAAAACCTTTGCCTCTTTCTCTGTTTGGAGAGGAGGAGGAGGAGGAGGCCGATGCAGGAGATGGTAGAAATCGGGAGCCGGATCTGTTCGAGGAGGCCAAACATCAAAGGAAATCTCAGGGTGGAAAAGCTAACAAGGCAGGTGCTGGTATTCAGTTGAATGATTTGATTGCGTCTCTGTACTCTCAAGCTCAGAGCAATGGTGCAGAGGCTCATGGAGACGGTGAGAAGCCGATTAGTGCTTCGGAAAAGTTATCTTCAGTTGAACTAGAGAAGATGCCTGCAGAATCTGCAGATGCAGCTGGCTTTGTCAACCTTGGAACCAATGATTTGCAGTCGAGTACTATCTTTTTGGAGTTTGAAGATGAGTCTTTTGATTGGGAATTCAAAGATGCTCGCTCTGAAGCTGCTCCTTTGGATAAGCAATTAGATGAACATTTTGGCAGCAATGGTGGGGGACAGATTTCGTTGAACCATAATCACGCAGATGTAGATCTTCTTGGGGAGGAGGAGGAAGAAGATGAAGACTGGGAATTTAAGGATGCCCTATCCGAGTCAAACGATCGAGTTTCAGAGGATGCTTCAAGCAAGATGCTTGAATTGTATATCAAACTCAAGGAAGAATCGTTTTCACTTTCTCTAATGCATCTTTCAAAACTTGAGGTGCAGTTTCTGGAGAATCTATGGTATCCTTATATACATATAGTTTAACTTATTAAGAATGATTGAAGGATGCTTGTTTTGTTGCAGGAAAACTTGGCCCGTGCAAAGCAATCTAGTAATGTCGAGGAAGTAAATTCAGTTACTGCTGAGATCCAGGTGCACACTCTATTTCTTCCACACTTCTTGAAATTTATGATCTGTAATACTTTCATTTGAAAAAATTGATGTTCATGAGCTGAAAAATAAAAATCTGATTCAAGTTTAGTGTTTTTGATTATCAGTAACATATGTGCACATTTTTAAAAAGGTTTTCCACAATCTCTGAAAGGCAAATACAAAATATTTGATTTTGATTATTGGTTTATTCCATATAAATTGCATTCATACAAGTGGATAGACCCTTACCATTGTGAGTAATTACGGTATTTGAGTGAAGAATGGTTTGTTACCTGGACTGCTGGCACCACGAATGCTTAGACATCACTCATCTTACATTATTGCAGAATAACTATGGTATTTACTTTCATGTTTTGACAGAGAACTTCCTGTAAATAAAAGCTATGTATTAAAAGGGAAAAATATAATTACTTTTTTGACCACAGACTGCTCCTAATGTGATTTTGTTACTCTCAGTTGTTCAGGAATTACAAGGGGCATTGGTGTCATGACTGTTTAAGATTAGCGTTACCGCAAACGAAACCCTTATGTTTTAATATTATTATGGAGTTAAACTTTTGTTTTTTCAAATTACAAGCCCATTTTTTTGGCATGATGGTGCAATCGTATGAGTGCTTGATAAATTATTATCTAAAAATAAAATGGGTGCTTAGGAAAAGTCATGTTTTAACAGACTTCTCGGTCTGTAATATAAGAAATTAAATATTCTATTTGGGAAATATTCTTAGGTCTGTGTCGTGTAATTCATTTTTATTATTATTGTTTGCATTTTGTTTAATGTAAAGTTAAGTACTGTCGTTACTTTCAATATGGTCAGGCAGCTCAGAGAAAGCTAGGGATAACTGATTTGGAGAAACAAAAGTCAAGCGAAAGCACTGCAGATGAGATTCATGGATATATTCAGAATCCAGAGTTGCATGATTTGGAAGAAACATACAAGCTGTCAATCCTCTTATCTTCTGTGAGTGAACTGTTATTCTATCTTGAAAATATTAAATGCCATGGAATTGTCAAATCTTTGATATTTGAAATCCAGTAATGCTAAATACTTAAAAAGCTAGTTTCTGGTAGTTGTTTAAGGTTCATTATTGGCTGCACTGCTTGCTAGTAACTAGGGTTTATAATTAACTTAAAGCAATTTATGTTTAATATGTTACTGTCCTTGGATCTTTAAGTAACTTATACAACAATTTTTATTTCAAATTATTTTTTTAAACTTAATGCTCTAGTCTAGTTCTTTTGTAGCTACAAATGAACTAAATTTAAATATGATGAGCACAAGTTTAGACGATTAAAACCTTTACAGATACACAAGAAATATTTCTTAAGTACTCTTGAAGATTTCTTAAATGACAATATAATATTAATTTACATGGTTTACCTCCGGTCAAAATTGCACTCCTTGAGTTTGCAATAACGATCGTTAGTTTGTTTGTTATCTTCTCGATGTTTTGATCATTCCAGTTCAAAATTATGTTGGTCAGCTATACATCTGATGAAGTTTGCCTTTTGTTACTGTTACAAATCATGGCTAATTCCAACATATTTGTCAATCTGTTCATTTTCTCTCCGGTTGCAATGTGTTTGTCAGTATGTTTGTTTGTGTTTTTTATTTTTTGTATTAGACCAGAAAGGGGAACTTGGTTATATAGGGGCTGGGTCACTTGATGTTTTTCCTAGATATACATGAGCTTCACGTGCTCCCTTGACTTACAGTTGATGTGCCTTGCTATAAATTGGAATATCTCATAAACTAGATGCTTTGTTGTCGACAAGTGTGGCCACGCATTCTGAATTTAATGTTAGTAGTTTGACTATGCCTGTTCTGTGTCTTTCCCAAAATTTTTTGGATATCTCTATAGCTTGTGAGTTTGAAGGCATTAATTTATCAATCTCTTTAATGCAATATCCTTAACTCAGTGTTTTGTAACCACAGGCAGCAAATGATCTCAAGAAAGCTTTAGATCTCTATGCACATTCATTCCTAATGACAGTTTTGATTTCTACACCAGCGAAAGAACAGACAGCATATCTTAATGTCTGGGCCACAATGACTTCCATTTGTGCCACTGAGTTGGAAAATGGATTGAAAATTTGGAATCAAGCTATAGAATCAAATGTTCAGATGTCGCATATTTTAAGCCATCCAAAAGGTCTGTGAAGTATTCATGTTGTGTTAGAAATTTTGATTCTGTTTCTGCCTTGTAATATTGGATTTCCTATATGGTTCTGGCTGTAAAGAGCTCACATTTACCACCAATACACTGGTCCTGTATGCTTTACCTATTGCTGGATCTTTTTATGCCACGTGTTCCTGAATCGTACTTAATGTCTTTTTCAATGTGTCTCAGCGAACGCTTTATTTGTCATGTGCACAGGAAAATGTTACTATGCTGCGTTAATGGAGATTTTTAACATCTCAGAGGTTCTCAGAGTAACAACAGAACTGTGCAAAGCCTGGATGCTTTTGAATCCGGAGCTGGCAAAGTGTATTTCTCTTAATTTCGAAAAATGTGCTACTGTGTGGGTGGACTCTGGTTTGAAAGATGCTCTTTGCAATAGCTCTTCAACTATTGATGTTGGTACTTCTGTTTCGTCAACTGAACATCTAAGACATGCATTTGTAGCCAAGGAAATATATTCAGGCGATATTATGCATCTTTTTAGTTTACTATTACAAGATACTCAAGAGGACAAACCACTCTGCAGAATATCATTATTACCTGCATCAATTTCTAATGGTAAACGTTGTACTTTTGCGTTTGGATGTGTGTGATTTATTATTAAGTGTAAGCATGTTTGTGAGGACCGGAGACTTGAACTAATAATATATTTGCATGATTGAAGTAGGCATGAAATTTGCTGACTGGATGGGCAACTGGTATATCTTAATCCTGGCGAACTTGTGGGCAAATTGCGTTACTTTTGAGCCTCCACAGTTGCCTCTTATAAAGTTCAGAGATTGATTAGGGCATTGGTTTTAAGGCAAGTAGTTGTGATCTTCGAATATCAGCCTCTTTTTGATAGTCTTGCCAGGAAAAGATAACACGTATAATATTGAGCAGCTATGTTTGATAAAATCTAAATACCATGGTGGTGGCTTCTTCTGGTCCAAGGATTGAAATGCTTCTGGGCCAAGGTAACTAATGCACTATATTTTTTCTTGTAATATTTTCATTCTTTGGATTGATTCTTCTGGCTGTTTCTTTGAATTCGTCTGAAATTGAACACGAATGCCGGTTGTGGCACTACCTAACTGTAGTAGCAGGGCACACTGTCACCGAATGTACTACCAATTATGCCGCATATGTTTAATTATGATTGTGTGGGGAATCTCTTGCCTGTAGGAACCAGAATTGTGTCTTCCTATTTTCAAGGAAAGCGCAACGTCAACAAGATTTCAAGACGGCTGGATCCAGATTGGGAAACGTTGTTCAAGAATGCGGATGCAAAATGAATATTGCAGATTCTAAGTGGATGTTCAGCTGCATTTTCTAACCCGAAATATTTTTAATTTGTCTTTTAATATTGAGGGTCATGGTTACTAGCTATGATAGGAGTTTCTTCACAGATTTTGAAGGCTTGCAATTGGGAGCGTCTTCTTGTAACATTATCATGTTGGTCTTTCCAATTATTTGTATTAAATTTCATTGATTCATTCGTTAACATTACCTTAACCGAAGCATTGATTATCTATTTTTTATGAAAAATATCCGGTCTTGGTTCCTTCGAGTCTAATTCAGTATCGAAGTATTGTATGTACTTGCTGGCAGTTCTTTTGATTGTTAAAATGGAACTTAATTGTTTCTTTCAGTCTGCTATGGTTTCAATGCTTGTGAAGAATTAATTTTTTAATTTATGCTATTAGAACATTGAATCTTTAAGAGTGGCATCATTAAGAGGCATACTCAAATGCTGTTAATCTGCTATTTTAGGGTAATATGACATTTTGTTATGTAGCTGTGGTAGATAGTATGTTACTTTATCATCAGAAGAGCTTATCCTCGAGCAAGGACTGAAGATTACCGTCATATCAGAATTAGTACTATGAGAGATTTTTTTCCGTTGATTTTCTAATGGTCATGTAAAAGAAACAGATTCCATTCTTTAATCGGTTCCTGCAAGAAACTGTTATATAATAAAATGGTGGCTTATTAGGAATCCTTTTTGTTAATGGTTTTTATCCAAATTGATAGCATTGACATTTCTGCTGTCCGAAGTTATAATAAAATTTCAATTTAGTTTTCAATATGTAGCCACAAATTGTTCATGCATTTTAAGGTTAAGAAGAATTTGCTGTTTTAGAAAACTAAGCTTATAAGAAAGTGCCCTACCATCTAAGTGGTTAGTTATAAATGATCTGGCTTTCGTTGTAGATAATAAACACGAGCACATTATCCCTCGGCACAAAAGTGAAATGTGGTGTCTTTTGAAATTTGAAAAGAAAATTTATATTAGGAAAAGAAATGTAAAATATTTAAGAGTATAATTGTTTTCATTAATTTTATTAGGTGGCATTGAGCTATAAATTTTTATAAATCTTAGGGTATACCTGTGTTTCAATTATTTTGCATTCTAATTCTTAGGGTATACATTAGCGAGCATCATCTTGCTTGGTTAGACCATATTGACAAAATACCCATGTTAAATCTACAATATCTTTAAATCATTTTTAATCCCAATTCATTGTATTTTTAATTTAACTTCCGTATTCCTTTTATTTTTTTCAAAGATATAAAGATTATATGTATTATCAATATAAATCAAATCTAGCATCAGATTTTTGTAAGAAAACACTACCCTACCTATCTAGCAAGGTAGATACAACATTAACAAATATCCTTATTCACACAGTGGATAGATGTAGGATATTAACACTTTCACTTAGGCACAACTAATTCAAAATTTTTTTAAATAATTGAAACTTATAATAATTGTAAGGTGCTAGCATATTAAACACTCAGGTATGGTAGGATATTGACACTTTAATTCAAATTTTCTTGATGCTAGGTTACCAATCTATTTTCTTGATGCTAGATTACCAACCTATTAAAAGCATAGTAGAATATAAACACTTTCTTATCAACAATAAATTTAAACATTTTCAAGGAATTGCAACCGATAACAATTGTACGTTGCTAGCATGAAGTTTAGTATATGTAAATATTTCAGTAAAAGCTTCTTAATTGAAACCTGCCAGATTATCATCATCAGTCTCTTACCTTTGGCTTACCAAAGCAAAGTTGAGTGCCTGAATGAGCTTTGTCTCACCAAAAATAAAGTACCTGAATTCTTTTTATGCCGTAATCTCCGGTGTCTTCACATTATCCTCACATTGTTTCTCCAAATAATCCAACAAATAAAAAGAAGCCAGGTAACCCAGAAAAGCAGATAAATGATTAAGCGATACCATGTGCATGCAGAGCCTGAGTTGAGAAATCTTTTTGTTGCGTAGTGTAGCCTCGTCCCAAGAAGATATTTAACAGTGACACGCAACATAACCCACAAAAAAAAACAGAAAAATGAAGCAGCCGTTTCATTTCTTTAAATTTTGGCAGTGGCTGAATGAATCATTCTTTGGATCTTTTTCTGAGTTCAGCTCAGAGTTGAAGAAGCACCGTATACTCGTTCTCAGCATCCGCCCTGGCACGTATTGAAGGTCGCCAAAGTTCCGCAACGTTTCAGAAGCGCGATCCGGTATTCGAATTCGGCGAGGCGTTGCAGTTTCTTCCGAAATCAGAGACCCTCGATTTTCACAAATCGATCTCAATTTGCAATGCGCACATGAAATTTGCAGGGAGAAGCAAACCATGGCGCAATGCACCGCGAGCTTGTCCTGGTGGCAAACTCCTCTGCACTCGAATCTCGTGAATCCGAGCCTATCGCTTCGATCCTTCTTCTGCAGAAATTCGTGCGAGGAGATCGGGCAGCTCTTCAATTGCAATGCTGAAAATCCGAGCTCAAAGACGCTGCTGGCGCAGCAATGCATTCTCTATTTCAGGGACGATGATTATCCGTTGGTGGAGAAGCGATGGCAAAACGTGAATTACAGGACGCTGAGTAATAAAGGCATCGGGTTCGGGCCCTGGGCTGCAAGCATGCTTGAAAAGAATTGCAGAGATGATGATAGTGAAAAACAAAGCACGGGAGGGCCGAACGGCGGTGGAAATGATAAAGATGATGATGATGGAGGAGGTGGAGGCGGTGGAGACGATGATAGTGACGATCGTCTGTTTTTTCTTCCGCTGCTTACTCTTGCTTTGGCGGCATTTCATATGGGATACTGTATTTCCGTATGGATTAAGGACGATAAATCCGACACCGAGTTTTTGCGCACCGGTCTAGGGCTTTTCTGCTTGCTCGTGCTCGCAGCCATACGGCTTGGCAGGTAATAGGAAAATTTTGCCGAGGCTTTTCGGTTGTTTAGTTTGTTAATTATCCATAAATTTCGGTTTTGTATTGCGATCATGAAATTGAGGTGCTTAGTAACTTGGTGTTGTTTGCCAACGCTTCGATTTTACTCCTCTTTTGTCTATCGATGTATTCGTTCGTTGATTTGTGAAGAATTGTGACGTGAAGAGCTTCTTCGAACTTTATTCTTCGTAATTTGTTTTGTTTAGTTTCTCGCGAATTTGTTACTTTGGCTGTGGTTTTAGGTATGGATTCCTATGCTTTAGGAGACATTGCTTTGAAGGAAGCTTACTGCATCGAGATTGTGAATTATGTGTTGTTTTTGTAAATATACGGACATTAATGTTTAGGTGACAGTGAGCTTAACCGATCGGGCATATGGGCATACACTGAATCGATGTAAATCCGATACGTACTGGATTTTCCAATGGGCTTTATAGCATTTTGGTTGTATGTGTTATATCTTAATGCACAAATAATAAGCAGAAATTAAATGATAGGTAGTTTATTTTATTATTTAAACTATTGCAGTTCTCTACTTGGTAGATAGATTATGGACCGGTGAATAATGATGGAGAAGGATTGTTTATTCAGGTCACAAACACGAGTACCTCAGTGCCTTGAAAAGAAAAGCTTCGTCAAATTGTTTTTATAAACTGTAATCAAAGGAGTGTTTAAGGGACATAAAAAATAAATTAAAATTTAAGCCATAAAGGAATATTGATTTATAATATTTGAAAAAAAAGAAACATTGATTTAGAGATGATTCGAAATGAGTATGGTTTCATATTGTAAGTGCTGGAATAGATAGCAATGCCAACAATATTAGCCACTAAATTTCTGGGCAAATGGAGAATATATTGAGGTTCAATGCACCTTGGGTTATCTTAAAAACAACCACATGTTTAAATTGAGATGAAGGGTAATGAAATTGCTTGAGTGTTTGCCTTGGTTTTCTTGGGAAATGTGACTTAGTTTCAGGTGCTTGATTTTCATGATGGTTTCAGATATATGGTTGGTTTCTATTTCCATTGTGCTAATTTTGTTTCTAATTGCAGAATCTATTTTTGCTGATGGATCCTAATAGTGGTATCAAAGCTTGTAGAATTGAACGATAAGTTAGATGCAACATAATAGTGATATTGCAACTTGTGTGATTTAACATCAGTGATGAGGGTATGGGTGTTGCTGCAAAGCATAAGGAATACTAATTGCAAATTTGACAATTTATTCATTATATTCAATTTGGTGTAGGGTGTGTGTATATATGAATGATAGCTTTGTTGCTGGTCTGTAAGGATTTACTGTGGATGTTCTGCAAGAGTGTTGTAGAGCTAGGTAAAGATCATGTGTAATGATGAGGTGAAATATAACTGTGATGGGGACTTTAGTAATAGTGGTTTTATTAATGACATGTTCAATTATTGGATTTGGTGAGCAAGGGTTCAACAAGAAACATAGTTCAATAATAAAGGCAATAAAATTTTTAAGGGTTTTGGCAGCATTGAATATGAACGTGAAGTTATGTAGTAGTTAGTGATGAACAAGGTTGTTGTTGTGGTGGAATTTACTACAACTTGATCATTGATGGTGAGGTTAGTGGTAGTGTAGATGTATGCAGTGTGACCATAGTTGCAGAAATTGCAGACAGTGACAATAATGTAGACAGCACAGGTGAAGGATGAACTTTGATATTGAGGGTAGCAAACAATACCGGTGGCTTTAGTTGGTTTTGATGGCTTTATAGCTAAGTATGGCTGGAAGCCATGTTAAGTTTAGTTACTCTTAATTGTAGATCAGAAGAATCTGTAATTGGATTAGTGAGATCCATAGTTTATCCTGTAGGTTTTTGCTGCTGTTTTGCAAGATAGGTTGTTCTTGCAAGGTTCATTGTTATTTTTGCAAGACATATTTCTCTTACAGGTTCATTGTTGTGTTTGTAAGATGGGTTGTTCTCATGGATTCGTTGCTATGTATGCAAGATGGGTTGTCATTGCATGTTTGTTGCTGTGTTCACAAGATAGTTGTTGTTACAGGTTCATTACTATGTTGGCAAGATTGGTTGCTCTTGTGGATTCATTGCTATGTATGCAAGATGGGTTGTTATTGTGGGTTCGTTGTTGTGTTTGCAAGATAGATTGTTCTTGTGTGTCTTTTGTTGTTTCATAAGATAGATTGCTCTTGCATGTTCTTTGTTATTTTCACAAGAAGGATTGTATTTGTTGTTAGTTTCACAAAACAAATTATTCTTGTAGGTTCATTGCGATTTTGCAGGATGGACTATCCTTGTAGATTTATTGCCCAAATATATTGTTTTGCATGTATATATCAAATGTGGCATGAAATTGAATAGTGCATATTTTGAGATGGAATTTGAGTTAAGAGGGTGTATTCCCAACTATGTACCTCATTTTAGCATTGAGGAGGTGATTGTTGGAATAAATAGTGAGACCAACAATATTAGCCATTGGACTTTTTAGGAAGTTTCTAAACACTTGTAGAATATATCAAGGTTCAATGAACTTTGGGTTAGCTTGAAAGCAACTATATGTATAAATTGAGATGAAGGGTAATGAAATTGATTGCCTAAGTGTTTACCTTGGTTTGGTAATGGCTTGGGACTTACTTATAGTTTTTTTTTTGTCTTTCATAATGGCTTTAGATGTGTGGTTGGTTTTTGTTTCTATTTTGCTAATTTTTTTTATGATTATAGAATCTATATTGTTAATGGGCCCTAATAGTAAGATGCATAAATTTTTAGATATATTTTTACAAGAAATATAAGTAGGGTCCTAGGAGGGTCGGTATATGAACAAAAGCCTAACCTCTTCGAGTGGCTGCCCCTAAGAAAAGTGGATGCAATACTAGGACTTCTCAAAAGGTCACCCATCCCGATACTACCTTAGCGCAAACATGCTTAGTTACAAAGATCTAATGGGATCTAAAGTATTGGTGCTAGTATCAGTGTTACATTCTATTCCTGCATTAAATTATTGATGTAACTTGACAATTCATAATTTTATATTCTAGAGTTATGAGTAATAATGATGTAATATTGTTACAAATGTGAAGCTAAGTCTTGTAGCNCCAAAGAAACACCTTAAAATTTATCTTCCCACTTGTTTATTTATGATATAGACAATACTACTAGAACCTAGAATTCCTTCGGCACCCACATTCAAGAATTTTGTTCTTTTATGCAAACCAAACCTTTGCACTATCAAACCTTGCTCCAACCTATATAAAAGAAACCGTCACAAAGAAAATTCAGCAAGCTCTTAACCTTGCTTTGATACCATTATCATTTTTTTGGTTCATTTGCTCCATTGTTGTTTTCTTTTTAATACAAACATACAATAGAAAAAAAAAGATCCTAAAAATAATAAATGGAGTATAAAACCAAAACAGCAGATGCTGCAAAACAACAAATATAAGATATAAGATTTATGAGGTAAAACCCTCAAGAACAAAAGAGAACATTCATAGGAGAAACACATCTCATATTGTTTACTCAACCCAAATGAGGTGTTAAATTACAATGACCAAGAGACCAAGCCCTTAAATAGGCAAACTCAAATCTAGAAATATTTAGAAGTTATCCTTCTAGAAGATTCTCAACAACATAGAACATTTCAAAGAAATCACTTCTAGGAAAAGGGACCTTATAGAACTATGTAGAATGAAGCCATATGTAATTACCTAACAATGACTGGTCACTTTAAAAACCCTTACCAATCAAATAACACAGCTACAAGACTTAGCTTCACATTTGTAACAATATTACATCATTATTACTCATAACTCTAGAATATAAAATTATGAATTGTCAAGTTACATCAATAATTTAATGCAGGAATAGAATGTAACACTGATACTAGCACCAATACTTTAGATCCCATTAGNGTAGTAAATGTGGGCATGCATAGAGAGATTGCAAGTTTGCTTCTACCAGAGTTGTATCTGAAGTACAAGACATTTATTTTGTTCAACATGTAAATATGGATGTTGTATTTAGTTTAGTTTACAATGTCTTTTTGTGTGTATCCAAGTTTATGGTTGAGTGGATGTACTCTATTTTGGTCCCAGTCCATCCTTATTTTCCCAAATTTATTCATTATTTTATTGGGGAATGACCTTTTAATGCCCCTTAGTATGGCCCTAATTATTTTCTATAAATTTCAAGGCCATACCATGTTGTAAAATTTTCCTTTTTAGGCAATAAGGGCCAGTAACTAACTTTTTGAGTTCTTATTGCTCTCTAACTTTTACATCTTTTGGCCCTAATTTATCCATGTTTTTCCTAAATTTATTAATTGTTTTATTGGGGAATGACTTTTCAATGCCCCTTAGTATGGCCTTAATTATTTTCTATAAATTTCAAGGCCATACCATGTTGTAATACTTTGTTTTTTTAGTCAATAAAGATTGCATACGAATTTTTCAAGCTCTTATTGCTCTCTAACTTTTACATCTTCTTCAAGCTTAAATTCTCAATTATTCTCGGATTCACCAAGTTTGCTCTCATCCAGTATCAACTATCTCAACATCATCAAGCCCTCAACATCTGCACCAATCATCATCATCAGCAACTCATCAACATATGTAAGATTTCCAATCAAGATCAACAATTTTCATCCTATCATTTTAGATTTTGATAATTCAGAAGAACAATAGTCATCAATGTTTTAAACTCATAATTTCATCTCATATTTGATTCAAGTTGTTCAAATCTTCATCACAGATAATTTAGCAACTTTGGGCAACATCAAGAATCAAATCTGCATTGAAATTTGATTTCAAAATTTCTCAAAATTTAAGATTTCTGTCTCGCCACCACCTACCTAATCACAATACATGGTATCATCAAAATATAGACCATGACTCGTGGTCAGCTTGTGGTCCACTCAGAATTAAACTATGAGGTCACCACTACTTATGATCACTGAAATTATCGACCACAACTCAACCACACCCTGTGGTCATTTACCATGACTTATGGCCCCTTAAGAAAATTAAGGAAAAAACACAACAACCCATGATACCCTCTTGTTGCACCCATGGAATCATTAGTTTTAATAATTTTTTGTTTTAGTATAGCATGACTTTTGGTATCCTTAGTTTGAATTATTTCTTTGTTTCCATTAACCATGACTCATGGTTCGATCATAGTTCATTGACCATGATTCATGCTATAATACCATGACCTGTGGTAAATCAAATTTTGATTATTTTTATCAACCACGACCTATGGTTATTTACCATGACTTGTAGTCCCTTCAAAAAATTAAGGCAAAAACACCACAACCCATGGTACCCACTTGTTGCACTTGTGGAATCCTCAGTTTTAATATTTTCTCTGTTTCACTATACCATGACTTGTAATATCCTTAGTTCAAATTATTTCTCTGTTTCTATTAACCATGACTTGTGGTTTGATCATGTTTCATTTACCATGACTCATGTTGTAATACCATGACCCATGGTGAATCAAATTTCCATTATTTTTATCAACCACAACCTGTAGACATTAACCACAACTCATTGTCCCTTCAAAAAATTAAGGCAAAAACACTACAACCCATGGTACCTTCATGCTACACCCATGAAATCATCAGTTTCAATATTTTCACTGTTTCAGTATACCGCAACTCATGGTATCCTCAATTTGAATTATCTCTGCTTCCATTAACTATGGCTTGTGGTTTGATTTTGGTTCATTGACCATGACTTGTGTTGTAATACCATGACCTATGGTGAATCAAAATTTCAATATTTTTATCAGATTCTCACCAAATTTTTAGAATTTAATTCTGGACAGTCATTACATTGACCTTACAGCTACTGTAAACACGTCCTCCTTGTTGGCCTCTCACTTTTGCTAAGCATGCAACAAGATGCTTTTATTTTTTCACTTTTTCTGGTTATTGCTTTTTCTTTTATGACAACCAACCATATCTGGATGTGAATTGTAGTGCATTCTGAGTGTAGTAGCCAAGGTCGGCATGCAACAATGGGCAGCCTTAGCAACATCGGGCAAAGAGCCTGCCCATTTCTGTAATTTTATACTGTTAGAATTATTGATTATGTGTTTCATTGGGAAATTGGATTTGTGAGAATCTTCTGACAGAAGTAGAGAGCAGCAAAAGGTATTTACAGGCTTGCTTCTATTTCATAAAAGCTATCAAACACTCCTAGGATCTTTCCTGAGTAATATTCCAACTTTGGCAAGATGCATCCTAAGCTGCTGTCTTTTTTTATTGCATACTAGGCACTTGTATTGCTGGATCTTTTCTTTTATTTGTTTGCTTGGGTTGTCTTCTTGAGGTTTTGATTGCCAATGTTGTCCTCACCAACCAGTGCGTATTAGAAGCATTTTGACGATTTTTCGTTTCTTATCAGTTGATGGTTGCAGGGTTGCAGTGACGTTTGTCTCTTCTGGACCTCTGCATCCCACTGCCGTTGAATTTCCTCATTAAAATCCTGTCTAAGTTATAGTATAGTGTAATTTGACTTGTTTTTAAAAGAAAAACCTGAAAGTAAGTAGAATGTTTGTGGTATGGCCTTTTTAAGGAAACAGTTATCATGGAGAAGATCGCTGTTTTAAGTGCCACTCGCACCACTGTATCAGTTTTAACAGATTTTGATATGAAGACATTTGAAACGAGTCCTTACGGAGTACTGATGATAAGTTCAATTGCCTGATAAAAAACAAGTTGGCAGGAATGAGTATATGTTTTCTAACAAGGAATTAAAGACTTTTTAGATTGCGTAGATGATCAATTTTTTTATTTTATCATTACGCTAGCCTTGATACCGTAACAGCAGTTCTGCCTGGTGCAGGAGGTGGTAAGTCAAAAAGAGCAAAATTAGCAACGTATATTAAAGCAAGTTTATGGCTGTGATTGGAGGAGATATGATGAATAGAGATGAGCATGGAGCACGGGGTAGGGTTTCTGCGAGGTAGAGGGGAAACAAGGATTTCGAAGCCTGCTCCAAAGAAGGGGCTGTCATGCAACTCAAGGTGCGATGCTTGCTAGAGGAGACTTTAAAAGCACTGGAGTGGAGTTTGCTAGGCAAATTTGTCCGAAGGAGTGCACCCAAGGATGGACCTAATCAGAATGTCAAAGTAAGGAGTTTGGCTGATGATTGGTTGCTTTTTAGCTTCCAAATGGATGTGGATAGAGAGCAGGTGCTCTTGGGGGGCCTGTGGTTCTACAGGGCCCGTGGGCTTGCTTTGGCCCCTTGGCAGTAGGGGGCAAACCATGATGCAAGTCTGTTTGACTGAGCGTTGGTGTGGATCTAGATTTTTGACTTGTTGCTAGAGTACTAGCTCTTAGGATTTTTGAAGTTCCTGGTTGGCCTATTTGGTGAGTTTATCAAATTTGATGCCTTTACGATGTCAATGGATAGAATGGGGTATGCCGGCTTCTGCGTTTGGAGGTCTTTAGGGTCTGAGGATATGGTGAGTGAGGTCATCCTGGAAACAACCATGGGGGAAGAAAAAATCAAAGTTCGGTTTGAAAACCTGCCAAAGGCTTGTGAGGAATTACTGCTTGTGTGCAAGATGTGCAGGAAAGGGCATCCAATTGTAGAGTGTCGGGTTTGGCCGCAGGGAACTCAACCAGGATGGAATTTGGTGGGTTTGAAAGGTCGGATCTTGAAGTTGGGGTAGCTGATGAATGGTGGGCGACCCCATAATCCATGCCCCGCTACAAAGGATGGGGGCAAGCAGGATCTACGGGTGGGGATTGCAATGCCCCGCATTGATATGGAAACAGAGGAGAACCCGTCGATGAAGGGTCAGGAAGCTGGAATACTACCTTAGGATGGGTAGGGGGAGCAGGGAGATATCAGGTTCGCCCTGTACCTTGTTGGTTAAGCGGTTGGCATCGTCGGAGGTGCAAGGGCTGGAGTTGCCCCCGTTGGGGGAATGGATCACACTTGGCAGGGGGTCATCTCAACCAAAGATGAAGGATATACTGGTAGCAAAGGGTGAAGGTACTCAAGGTGTTGTCGCCACCTTGCTAGGGAGCAAAGTTGGGCGCTTGGGCACATTAGTAGTGTGAAAGAAGTCCACGTAGCTGAACATTGATTTGGGGTGCAAAGAACACTCTGGGAGGTGTATCATAGACGTGTAATTGTATCCCCATGAAAGTTCTCTCTTGGAACTATCGGGGATAGGGTACCCTGTACAAAAGAAATACCTTGGAAATGATAGTTTGGGAAGAAGGATGTGATGTGGTATGTCTGTAGGAGATGAAGTTGCAGGCATCAAAATGGAAGTTGCTGCAATGGGAGGGATGGCACGTGCAACTGGTGCTGAGCAGAGGTTGTGTGGGAGGATGGGCAATCTTGGCTAAGATTCTGATAAGCCCTATGGACGACTCCAACTAGAGTTAGATTGTCCACGTACCCTAGGCAGACCTCTGGCTTACCAACATCTACAAGGCATAGATCTGGAAGGCTTGTGTCTAGGAGTTGAGGCATGTTGCTAGTTTGATCCCCAACACTGCTAGGTGGATGCTGATTGGTGATTTTAACTAGAGGATGTATTGTTGGGAAAATTGCGGGCTGAGGAGTTCACTGATTTCATCCGCAACTACGATCTAGTGGATCTGGAAATTGCGGGCTGTAGGTATACATGGAGTAATAGGCGACGAGGGTTGGATTGGGTGCAATCTAGGATTGACCGGGTTTGGGTCAGTTCGAGCCTCATGTTGGAATATGAAATTTAGGTGGTGGGGAAAGAAAGACAAGCTTCGAACCACTGGTCCATTCTTTGTTAGTTCCGGTTTGGTAGGGACTAGGCCCCTTGGCCATTTCGATTTGAAAGGACTTGGCTGGACAAATAGTGGCTAAAACCATTGGTGCAGAATATTTGGTAGGATTACATAGGAGAGTAACCTAGAGAGTTTTTGAAAAATGGCCCGTGGTCACTCAAACAACAGATCAAGGCCAAAGACAATTGAAAAATACAATTTCAAAGGCTATAGGAAGCATGTGCAGGAGAGGTTACGGGAAATCCAATAGTTGCAAGAGACGGGGGCAGACTTGGAAAACGAGGAGTAGGAGCTATAATGGGAGCTCCAAGAACTTGATATCGAGGAAGAAAGCTATTGGAGGCAACAATCGTGGGTGTCTTGGTTGCAGGAAGGGGACAAACACATGCTTTTTCTTTGCTACTGTAAAGGCCAAACAAGCATCCAAGACCAAAATACAGCACCTACTTGAGGGCATGGGTGGGGAAGGGCCGTAGAGTGGTATGCAAGGGTTAGAAGAATTATGTGCTTTCTAGGTTGGGATTTGGTGGTGGCGGGGCACGGAGCAGATCTCCATTTCGGTGCCATAGGTCCTCACAAGGGTAGACAATCATGGCCTGATGTGGCCTTTCTCACGGGAGGAGATGAAGATGGCAATGAGGTCCATGTAGCCTAATAAAGCACTAGGGCCGAACAGGTGGCCCATTGAATTTTTTCAGGAGTTCGAAGACATCT
>MNCI01001713.1:25867-43157 GCA_015680685.1 Gnetum montanum | reverse complement strand
GTGAGGGGGGGGGGGGGGGGGGGGGGGGGGTTCAATCTGTTAGATGCCTTTAATCGAATGCTCAACTGGCAACAAGTGTGGAGAGAAATCAATTGCTCATGTGTGGTATTGCTGCTCAAAGTGCCACATCCGACCTCATCAGGACAATTTTGGCCCATCAAATATTCTCAAAGATGCTGGTTGGGCGGTTGGTACCATTAATGACAAAATTGGTGGGGAAACATCAAGCTAGGCTTGTCAAAGGCTAGTTCCTACAAGATCAGGTACTGTTGTTGCAGGAGATCCTGCACTCACTCAAGTTGGCCAAATTCCTAGGAATGTGCATTAAGCTAGATATGACCAAGGCATATGATATAGTAAGCTGGACGGTGCTTCGGGAAGTCATGCTGTTGAAGTGGTTCGATGCTAGGTTTGTTAACCTGTGCATTCAAATGCAAAGGGGCAACCACTACTCATTTGGCATTGACATGAGGCTTTGGGGGTTCGAAGGATTGGAGAGAGGGATGTGGCAAGGAGATCCTTTGTCACCGCTCTTGTTTATAATGGGTGATGGATCTACTCAAAAATTACTGCCTCGCTGAAGGGGTACAAGGGCTAAACATTGGTAGGGTGCATTGCAACACACTATGTAGACGACACGATGATTTTCACTAGGGTGGTAGTGTCGTAGTTAGAGGCCCTAACATGGGCATTGGGCAAAATGCAATGTGAGGTGGGCTTAGAAATCAACAACGGAAACTCGGTCATCCACATCGTCAACATGGTGGGAATGGTCGGGAGTAGAATCGTTCAAACGCTGGGCATTCTGTCAAGCCGGATGTAGGACACCTACTTGGGAATGCCCATCTTTGGCTAGCAATAGAAGAGGGTGTGGATGAGGCTGTTGAGCAGTTGTAGGCAAAAACCATGCTCTAGACTGGTTGTTTCTTGTCATGCAAAGGAAAGATGATTCTTGCCTCAACAATACTAATGGTGACGACTAGGTTTGTGGCACCCATGGCAACACCACTGACTGGTGTGCTACAGAAAATTGACAGGATCATCAGAGACTTTGTGTGGTTAGGGAGGAAAGGAGTTGCAGGCAAAAACCATGCTCTAGACTGGTCGTTTCTTGTCATGCAAAGGAAAGATGATTCTTGCCTTAACAATACTAATGGTGACGACCAGGTTTGTGGCATCTATGGCAACACTGCTGACTGTGGTGCTACAGAAAATTGACAGGATCATCAGAGACTTTGTGTGGTTAGGGAGGAAAGGAGGCATAAAGATGCATTTGGGGTCTTGGGCTCTAACAGTGCGCCCAAAGTTGGCAGGTGGAATTGGCATTCTGTAGTTTTGGGATGAGGTGACCTTGGGACTACAAAGGCTGGTAAACAGGTTTCTCGGCCAAATGGGTTGGACGGTGCTATGGGTGCAATTGCTAAGATAGAAGTACAATAGATGGGAGGTCGATGCGGGAAGCTCCCAGCTTTGGCAAAACTTGTGCAACCATGTTAGAAAGGTGGAACCCTTGGACTTGTTGGAGAAACACCCAAAGGAGGTGGTGAAGTCCTTGTACCCACCAGAGAATGGATGGATGGAGGTCTAGAGGGGCCAACTACCCAAAAAAATAAAAGCCTTTGGATGGTTGGTTAAACACAAGGCGCTACCCCTGAGAGCCACATTGTGGGAGAGGGGAGTGCAAGTGGATGACAGCTGTCCACTATGTAACATTGAACCCGAAACACTACAACACTTTATTTATGGGTGTTGGGTAATTCAGGAGATTTGGCATATTGCCAACATTGCACTAGTTGCGTTTTGCCATGGAGATTCTGTTGTGCTAGCCATTTTGTGGGAGCTTTGGAAACGTAGGAACTTGTTGGTCTTCCATGGGCTGACGCTACCTGGGCCGTCAAGGAGGGTTACAAGGGTGGCACGTTAGCTATGGGTAGAGGCTACGAAGGTCATGGGGTAGCGGTTCCTCTTTGAGCCTTCATGGATAGAGTTTGTGGGGGAGGATGAACTGTGGGCACTTGTGGAGAGGATGGGTTGGGTAGACATACTCAAACGCATAGAAGGAGAACTGGGACTCTCCAATGCACAGTTCTTTGATAATTGGGAGGGTGGCGAAATGCAGTATCAGGGTAGGTGGATCACGGTGACTGTGTAGATGTTGGCTGCCGTGTTGGGAGTAGTGGCAGAGGGGGAGGTCATTGCATCAGTGGTCTGGACCTAGACGGATGCAGTGGATTTCTTTATGGGAACAATACCCAGGACGACTAGCGGCACATCAGAAAATCAGTGCTGAGGGGCATATGGCAGGAAACGGTGGTTTTGGTGGAGCGGTACTTTGTTTAATCAGGCTTTTCCCACAAGCTCATGGGAGTTCATTTTGCGTTTTTAAAGCATATGAGGCATGGTATTCCCATTAACTTGCCCCAATTCTTTTGGGATTCCTTGCATCAGCGGTGGCCTGGGTAGCACTTGAGGGTAATATTGGCACTATGGAGGGCGGGTGCACCTATAATGCCACTGGAACCAAGACTAGTGTACCAGCAATGGTGGGGCAGAGAACAAGGTCCTTGGATGCTGTTGCAGGGAAGTGGAGGTGTTGTTGCTCAATGCGGAGTAGGATAGGCCAGAAGATGGGAATGGCACCCGAGTAGCCTGCAGATGGCTGGAATATTTCAGAGGCATGCTGCTTGGCGGCAGAATAGGCACACTGCATGAAGGTTTTATGGTCTGGCAGTTTTTGAGGGAATGGGGTCAAATGACACTGACCTATGCTATACACCTTGTACAGCTTTCTCTTTTTTGGATTAATATAGCTTGACAATTTTTCAGAAAAAAAAAACCATAACTATGGCTGTCATGGATATGAGTTGATTCAGTTTGATCACGAATCAGTGTGTACTGGGAACATTGACCTTTTCGAAATTGCAAAGTCACAGAGCGAAGCATTCTTCTAATTTTGTTAGCTANGGAAAAAAAAAAAAAAAAAAAAAAAAAAAAAAAAAAAAACATACACGATGGAGAGGCTTTAAATAACGTAACTGGTTCCTTTTGACAATAAGGAGAATCCAAGCAGAATTAAAACTCTGTGGTCTTTGTGACTTGTGTAGAAATTTGTTTAGTTTGCGCTGCATGCATGTATTCTTTGGATTGTCACTGGTTTGCCATGCTGGTTTGTGTTTTTATATATATTTGCGAACAGAAAGATTTGAATACAATTCCCATCATTTAACAAGACACCAGAACCGTCTAAGCCCCAGCAGTTAATAAGAATTTTCTTTTTACTTGTTCGAAGCAGATAAAACAGAATCGAAAGATTTTAGTAATTCACAAAGGACCAAATTTAATAATATTTAATTGTAAAATTCTTAATGTAGGAGCCTGGAATATTATTTTTAATTAATAGGGCTTAAATCTTATAAAAATAATACAGTGTTCCTTCGATAATATTTCTTGCCACTAGAGAGCTTTCTTGTAGAATGTATACATGCATACTGCTTGTGATTGTATGTGCATACCTAGCCTGTATTCAGGATGTCATAATGAAAAGTTCTGTAGTCCTCTCTCGAGAGCTTTGATCTATTTGCTGACTTGCAGAAATCTGCCCTGTTTGAAAATTTTAAGATACCTAACTTTTCTTTTCCTGTGACAGGCACAATGGCATTGATGCTTATATATTAGGGCTGGGATCTTCTGTAGGAGTTATGGTCTGGGCAGGTTAGAGAAGATATTATAATGACGTTGCAAGAAATTTCTGCATTTCTGTGATAGTTTTTGATTTGATGTTCTATGTTTGTATCAACAGGAGAAAGATGCATCATCAAGCAGGAAATTAATCCTGCTGGCATTGTGGCGCTTTGTGCAGCATCCATTGGCATGATGTTTGCAGCAGCATTATATCATAACATCTGATGAAATAGTATTAGCAAAATCAGGTGTAATTTACCTTGTTTAGTTCTGCAAATATAAACACTCCTTTCTTTCGTAAATATTTAACGTGTATAGTGACTGGATTTTTACAGCACCTATTACTAAATATCATGTGATAAAGAATAAACAACATTGATGGTTAATTTTGATAATATTGCTATATGATGGCCGTGCAGCGTTAACTGTTTTTATTTGGCAAGATAACTTCTGAAAGTGTTTTTAAAATGAAATAGCATAGATGACATTGTTAAATCGTTGAATGCTCGCATTTCTCAAATATACAAATTTTAAGAAGGTCACTAGGTCCATTAGTGCTATAAATTTCTATTTCTATGTTATACATAAAGCTGTTTTAAATTTTATTATGGTTGTCACTGTCACTGTAATAGACCTTAGATATTCATCGAATTTCAGGACTGAACCTTTGATTTTTAGGATGAAAGGTACATGTTGTGACATGAGATGTCTGCGCACATTTAGGATTAAAGGATTTAAGCTACATGTTTTGACTTGAGATGTCTGCGCACATTCATGATAGAAACGAAACAGCTAGAAACACATTAATTCGATTTTGAATGAGAATATTTTTATGAATGGATGGGGTAAGGTGAATTATATGCATTGCCTAAAGATGGAAATATTTTACAAGGAAAGTTACATGCACATGGGGGCGACCAATTGAGGGAAATTTTTTTATTCAATTTAATTAATAGGTGATGAATAATCTCACATAACCTTTTGTGACATCATATAGGTTTTGAACATAACTTAAAATGAATATAAGATTTGTTGTAGCTTTTGCGTTTTGTAGATAAGTCTTGCAAGATGCCCAATAGGATGGGAATAAAATAGCCAAAGATACTTGTGCAATGCATGTAATTCATCTAGAAAAGTTATCATTTTAACTTTGAAAGAATTGTATGTACTTCAAGATGTATAATTTTAAAATTTTATGAAATTGAAATTAATTTTATGAATATGATACTTTACATTGTGATTCATAGTAAGATAAATGAAAAATTTAGAGGAAACCCTTAAGAATTTAAAGAGCAACATGCACAAAAAGCTAATTAAATATTTAAATGAGAATTTTTAACTAGAAACACAAATAATATAAAATAAGGTTATTGAAACTAAATTTTTTACTTATGTCCTCTAGTACCCTTGAATAAAACCTATGGCTTGGGATTATCAAGTCAAGACCCTTACCATCCTCATTGTTAATATGAAATACTAGCTTATAAGGAAGATTAAAGAGAAAAACATTTTAATAATGTATTCTCAACCTAGCAATGTGCAACCAAGGAAATCTCATGTAATTAAAAACCCTTGACTCCCAAATTTAGTGTAGATGGTAAGGAATTTGATTGGAAGGGAATACATAGCTTAGTGGTGCAAAAAAGATTAGATTTCAATGGGACATGAATTCATCCTAGATAGGTTTTGAGAAGATTCATGAAGGACATTGACTTGGAGAGATGAAATGGAGAAGAAAATCCTTGAATTTGCACAGTGCTTACAAAGCTATGAGCTTGCAAGAGGAAATATTTATTTTAAGAAATAGTTTGAGCACTTGGTGACTTTCAAAAGTGAAATTGACATAAGAAAAATAGATTGCAAAGACTTGCAACTTGACATACAATAGAGACTTTAGACTTTATCCAATATAAAATGGGAGAACCTAAAAGAAGAAAAAATAACACAATTAAAGAATAGATTGCTAATAGAACCATAGATTTTGAATGTCTACATGAACAATATGTGAATTTAAAAGAAAAGTGGTATGAAGACAATAAGAAATGCACAACAAAATAGTGTCAACAAGGATCAAAGTTCCCAGTAGTGTAGTTTTATGCCTTCAAGATCTACCATGTAAACTATTTTTTCACAAACAATTCATGGAGAAATTTAGATAACAAAAGGAAACTTTGGAATATGATTTTAATTAATTTCAAAAAGGCTTATGATAAAGTCCCTAAAGAAAGGTATTCTAATGGAATATATCAACACTACCCAAGACATGCATGATGACATTACAACTAGAACTCACACACTCTATAGAGGAACTACTAAGTTCCTTATGATGATAGCCTACACCAAGGATTTGCTCTAAGGCCTTCTTGCTTTGGAGTAGTTATAGGTGTGATAACTAAAGAAATACAAGATATATATAATGATATATGTTCTTTGCAAATGATAGTGTTTGTTAGATAAATCTAAGCCTTTCCTACAAAAGACTGAAAAAACAACCAAAACCAATTAACATAAACTATACAATACATGGAATAACTTTAATAAATCAATCATTAAATTAATAATGACTTAACGAATAGAATTGAAACAAAATAAAGGCAATGGTAGAAAGATAATAATATTGTGTACAATAAAAGAATTCTCATTAGAAATTCTTCAAAATTACCATTAGACATGCAACTCTACATACTGTTGAATGTTACCCCAAAATGACCGTTAGAAGTACTATGGTTTACAAATGCAACCATGAACAACCAGTGTGATTCATCCACCATGGATAATGCCCACCCATGTTTTTATAACTTGCTATCAAACACTAAATTGCTCTACTTGAATTTATATGCTTCTAAATCAACTGTTTCTTTTACAAAATCTGATTTTAACTATTTCGTTTACACCATCATTCCACGCACAACTCACTGAAGGTCATAACCTGGAAGCTACACCTGCTGATCAAATGAAACATAAGATTACATTTATTTTTTAAAATTAGATATTTCACAGTAGAGATCCTATTATTCGAAGGGCCTTCAACCTTCAAAACTACACCATGACTAACTTGAACTATCATTAGGAATTGTCTTAAGTTAAAGATCTTAACAAAAGGTTTATAATGTAGGCACCTCTCGGACACTGAAACAAAAAATAAAAGAAGCTCCATCCTTTAAACATTGATTGAGACGCACATCATTGCCATATAACATTCTAAACTAATGTCCCTTTTGTTTATTAACAAAGACAAACTAGTCCATCCTTGTGTACCCCTTGTCTGAGCTAAAAAGTACAATTTTTTTTAAAAAATGTTTGGATAAGTGAAACTTTACGAAAGCGGCTCCCGTTGGTGCTGGAAGCAGAGCTTAAGCCTACAACCTACAACAAATGTACTTACCCACAATGTAGCTGGCCAACAAAAAAAAAGTTGTTTTCTTTAAAGATAAATGTAGCCAAACAGTTTTTGCATATTTTTCTAGTACACCTGTGAATAGGACAACATACAGAAATCACTATGACCTGTATTCTAACCAATGGCACACTGCATCATTCCCATACGCCAACAGGAAGTTACCCATGAAAGCAAAGATGAAACTGTCAATTCATAAATATTTCACTGATTAGCTCTAAAGACACCTACTCCAAAAATAATTTCTATACTCTCTCCAGCTCAGTTATATGTGCAGCTCTTTGACGCATCAGAAGATCTTTCCATTCTTGAATAAGCTTTTTTTGCTGGTGAATCAAATTATCCTTGGCTTTAAGTTCTTCTTCCAGCAAATCGATTTCCTGAATTTGCAGATAACAATAATGACAAACTACTTTCAGTGAAATTATCAAAATGCATCTAATTTCTGCGAGGAAAAAAAGAAACGAAACGAAATGAAAAATTAAAAGCTTACGTCTAGAAAAGGTGCAATGGTGGTAAAAGATTGTAAAGTAAATCACATTATAAATATCCGAAGCTTGATTGAAAATATGAAAGCAGCTTACAAACATGAAGACAATAGCTGTAACCAATTCTTACTTGAAGATTCAAGTAACAAGCAAATTGACATAGTAGTTTCAAGAGTTCTCACACACTGAAAAATTAAAAATTAGGGGGGAAACAGGCTAATGCAACAATCATAATCTCAACAAAGGATCATCACACACAGGCTCAATGCTCATTCCATCAAGGCAAGGTCCTGGGAGGGTGATGGATAAGTGAAAGCCTAACCTTCTTCACGTGGCTGCACCCAGGTATGAACCCAGATCTTATGGCTTAAGAAATAAGCACTTTACCATCACTCCAAGTGGTAGTCCCTAACAATCGTAATGCGAACAAGTTCTGATAAATGTCTAACCAAGCAACCCATTAATTCAAGTAATAATCTGTCTGGTGCTTGAAATTCAATAGAAAATGCCAAACCCAATTAGAATCTTAATAGGGTTCATGCAAAGAACATGTTTTGACATTGACCAAAAAAGGTCAATAACGAACCTTGTGTGAGTGTTGTAATACAAGGGTGCAAATTAATCATATTCGCTAAATTTAAAAATTTATCTACAATAATTAAGATAGTAAATATTGTTCAACAGCAATCGAAAGAAAAGTAAAAATGTTTTGGCATGGACATGTCCAGTATCAGTGAGGCACTGTTCACGTGGTTAGTGTTGGAATTTTTAAGGTGAGCAGCAGATGAATGATTTAAAATCCTTTTTTTAGAATTCAAAATCTCTGAAAAAATGAAAATTTGACAAACCACAGGTTGTGGTAAGGTTGACTGCTAGTCATGATGAAATACCACCAGTCCTAGTGAAATCAGGGTTGAGAAACTGAGTATCCCACTGGTTGTGCCAGTTGTGACGCTGACCATTGGTTGTGGTAAGGTCACCATTGGTAGTGTTGAGGTCATGGCAAAGAAAACATCAAAACTGAGTACACCAATTGTGGCGGTGAAGGATGGTGGTGCTGACTAGACCCTTACTCGTGGTGAGGTCATAGTAAAGTTGAAACAGAAGATAAATTAAAACTGTGTATCCCACAATGTTGCCATAGGTCTTGGAGTAGTCGCAGTGAATTTACCTTAAACTCTGAAACAACCACTAGCAGTGGTACATGACCACTAGTTGTGGTGGAGCCACCAATGGTCGTGGTAAATGACCACTGGTAGTGGTCAAACTAAAGATCTTTAATATCTCAGGTTTTACTTATCAAATTTCAACAAGACTTGGTTTGTTGGATTCATCTCCTTATATACTTCATCTAAGATGCTTCAAAGATTTAATCTTGATAATTTTGAACTGCTGGAAAATGAAAGTCAATGACAAATGCTGCAAAAACTTTATGATGTTGATAAATTGGTGAACTGGAGTATTGAAATAAACAAGTGATGATGATGGCTTGTTGGAATTTCATGATGAAATGTTGATGGAATGGAGATTGTTAGATGATGAATATTAATAGATGATGGAATTGTTGGAAAGATGACTGATGAATTGATGGAAAATGAAATAATTGAGAAAATTCTGAATCAAATCAATATCTTTCATTGAATAACTTTTTCAAGTCTTCACAAAATGATAAGGCTATGTATTTATAGGAATTTCATGGGGCCATCATAACTATGTATGTGACAGGTCTGATTTAAAAAATATGGCTAGGAAATAAAGGGACATGAGATATTGAGGCTATATTACAGTTACATCTGCTCATCAATCATTTAATAAAGTGGAAAATAAATGAATTTTCCTATTTTTTCCTATATGGCATAAAAAATCAAATGAGAATTACAAGGCTTATGTCCCTATGTTACAAAAAATCTAAATTGTCTTTGCTTGATCTTTTGACTTTGAATTTTGTCTTCATGTTTCTACTTCACTTTGCTATACTTTCTTAAAATCTAAATTGTCTTTGCTTGATCTTTTGACTTTGAATTTTGTCTTCATGTTTCTACTTCACTTTGCTATACTTTCTTATATAGATATGACCTTGAATCATTTTGAATTTTCGTTCATTGTATTGATTTCCTTTTCTAATTTGAAATCCACAACATAGGTATAAGAATTGAGAGAAGGCAAATGAGTCCAAGGGCATGCTAAAACTAAGACTTAGACCAGGTGACTTATGGTTTGCAAGTCACAGGTTCAATTCCAAGTGATATGCTAAGACTCCAGCCTCTTAAGGGCACAATGATGATATATGTTTAGGGATTATGGCATCTTTGGCATTAGGTGGACAACTGACCATAGTAAATCATTGTCAAATCCTTTGCCTACTTTAATGGTTAGCCTATCATAGATGGATAAAGAAACCAAGATGATGTTGGACATCTCCACCATGACTTAAGTTAAAAAAACACAATTAAGAAATGGATGTGCAATCTTATTTTATCATTATTCTTTGAATGATCAACAAATAGATTATTAACAAAAAAAAATTGGTATTGAAAGATATTGCTGACAATAAAATTTTGGAATTTGGAGTATAACCATAGGTTTATTCAAACCTTAAAGACCAAACAAGCATAGCATGACAATAACCTATTGCATTATGCATGCTCTCTCAAAAACAAGAAACCAAGATAACAATAATTATAGTACCAATCCATCCTATTTGATTTACAGCTTTCAATCTTCCTTATTTCAAAGACTCAAGTATTTAATTTGTTAGAAACTTGAATTCTAATATTTATGAAAGTGTGTTAGACATTAAAATAGTTAGTTAATAAACTTCCATAGAACTTTCTAAAATTAAATTCACAATTGTACCATCCATGGCTTATCTATTTTTATTTCATTTAAAGCCCTAGGCTATAGTATGTCTAAATTCATCTACTACAAAGTGTCTGAAAAAAATGATTAGAAAAAATGTTGAGTTGAATCCTTCTTGTGCTCCAAGCTTCTAAGTCTCAAGCTCCATGCCTCTAACTCTTCCAACAACAGCCTGGAATTTGTAGCAAGGTGTGTTCTCATATCTTTCATGGCAATAGGTCTCTTGCTCCTCTAATCCTTGTACACTTTGAAATCAAAAACAGCCTAATTCGCTTAGAATCCCATCATAAAAATCTCACTTCTTTTCTACTAGGTTTTAAGTAACTTTTCCACAGGACCCTTCTTCTTCCTCTATTTCAAAAAGTTTTGTGCATTGTTTTCATGCTGTGTCTAACATATAATATCAGACCACATGTTCTTGCCACAGGAAGGTCACCTACAACTTCTCAGATCTGCAAGCTTTGCCTGTGTACTATGCTTCTTGTTTTAAGTGCCTAACAGAAATTCTACAAGAGAGAGAAAAGAGAGAAAGGACTTTTTTATGGTCTAATCACTTGAAGAAGTCTCTTCACTATTTTGGATGGGATCAACTTTGCCAACCATGGACAAGTAGGAGATGGAACCTGTAACATCTTGAGGCCATTAATACTGTCCTGGGCAAGATTGCATGGCAGATTTGTACCAAAAAAAAAAAAAAAAAAAAGCCATGGGTCCAAGTGATGAAAATGAAATATTTTTATGGAGAATATAATTTTTTGAATGCTATCATTATTACAAGTCTATCCCCAGTTTGGAAGGGTTTTCAAGCTATAAAACTTTGGTTTTCCCAATATGCCTCTTTCCAAAATAATGTTTGGAAGTGGAATGAAACATCTATCTATCAATTACAAAATGCTTATCAAACATTAAGGGAGCTACAACAAGTTGTATTTCCAATTTCTTTTACTGACAAGATTTACACCCATCATCCGAGATTATTTATTGTTAAAGTTACCATAGGAAGACTGTTGAGCAAGGTTTACCTTTACAACTGAGATATTAAAAAGAATAATAATTCCACTTTTGTCTCATAGGTGTCAGAGACACTAAATCATCTATTCTATCAATGTCCTTTTGTGATTTCATTATGGCAACATTTTCAAGGGGCCTCAGGACATGCTCAGCCATCCACACAAAATATAGTCGATTTCATTGAGACATGGCACTGAAGAAAGTGGAATAAAGATAGATAGATCTAAAGTTTGGGAAGCTTTACCATGGTGTGTTTGGTATACAAAAGAACCATGAAGCTTTTTTAGCAGAAGCAGTGTCACTCAGAATCAATGTGGAAAAAAGCCTTAATGATGTGGCAAAACCTAGCACATTATAGAAGGATTTTTTAATGGCAAACCAATGATAAACTATTCCCTAGACTAATTTTATTTTATGTTATGATTCATAGGTGCATGATATCTCTAGCATTATGAGTGATTTTCATTGTTCTTTGGAACATATATCCAATTTTTTTATCATCAGTTGTTGTTGTTACCTAGATCTGGGGTTTGTCATTTGCTCCAACAACAACAACAACAAAACCTTCTGCCTTCTCATCCCTTAAACTTTTATATCTTAGCTTTCTAGGAGTTTTCAAAATATGTTTCACCATCAAGTTTTTGTGACAGGTTCTGTGCACTTATCCCAACTGGTCCTTTCCTATCATGCCACTTTTCCTTCCTATTGCTATTCCATCAATTCATGTACCAAATGTTGTCATTTTTTCAGGCTCAATTTCACAGTTCACCTAAAAGTAAATCTTTTGCTTCCACCACTTAGACATATTTTTTTCTGAATGGCCAAGCCAAAGTAAAATACCGTAAACTATCTTTGCTTATCATAAGACAATAAAAGAAATGATCAAATTGACTAACTCCATATTTAACAACAATTGCTGTGCTGCATCTTAACCTATCAGAATCTAACATAGATGCTTTGTTCTCCAACATGACATTCAGTTTAAACTGAAGGCTGTAACGATCACAACTGTAATTCCCGCCATTGTATAACTATATAATGTACCTGTAGTTAAATGTTGTGATTAGCTTAACTAGTTTCAGAGATGACACTACGTAAGGACATGAGAATGCAAACATACATAGGAAAACCTCTTGAAAGTACATATAATAAAGAAAAATAATGCAGTTTCACGTGTAGTTTGAGATATAACTATTTAATACAGCATCCTTAGTTACAATGTGCTGTATTTACTCTAAACGTTCTCAGTTTCAATCTTCTATGCATGCTAGCCTCCTCCACAGTAGCTTCTAAATGTTGCATTTGAGCTAACAGAGCTTCTGTGCTATCCTTCCTTTCACTGTGATTCCATTTCCAACTTACTCCATGTTTTATTTTTCGTTTATAGATTTCAAATATAGTTTCTCACAAACAGCCGTTAGCTACTTCATTGTTGGCGACTATCCAATAACTTTCTGCACTGTATCATCATTTCATTCATAAACTCTTTCTGCCATTCCATTTCACTTCTATGTTTTCAGTTAATTTTTCAACAAAGTTTGAGCAGCAGATGCATAATTGATGAAACATCAAACCTTAATAAATCCTGTTGATTCTAATTTCTCTGGAGCACTAGTAATCAATTAGTTTTTAAAACATTATACGACAAATTACAAATAAAAAATGATGTTTCCATTTACATTACATACTTTCTTTTGTCTGAAGCTGCTACAACCATCTTAAATCTTGCCTATCATTGCTAATATAATATAATGGCATTACTATCATTACAGCACTGTCCCCTAGACTGACATCTTATTAAATCTATGTAGTCTCTTTCACCATTGGAACTAATCCCTAATCGCTCCACCAATACGATAAAATGGCAAGTTACTCAATATTTTGATGTCTTGGTGAGATGATAAACGTTTGTATATTTATTTGTCGTTACTTTATTTTAATAAATCCATGTCATTTTAAGCAGAAACATCTAAATAGCGACCCAGTTATAATTCCGCGTTTTTATACATTTTTATGGAATCAACTGCTCAAATACTTAACCATAAATCCATTAAAGCTATGATAAGTTAAATTGCGCTGTTGTACAAGCAATGCAGGAAATATACAAAGGATCTGCTGGTCACCTTTTTCAAAGAATCCTCTCTGTTTGGCTGACTTTGATGCTGAAGATGGATGAAGTACAGCTGCAATTTCTTCGCTGCTTCCATGAAATCTCTGGCATGTCTCTCCACATCAACTGCACAAACAATGTAACTGACATTAAAATCCTAAACCCTAAGTCGTAGACAGTAGGTAACGTAAAGAAACCAGTAAAAATGCAAAAACTAGATTCTAAAATCGTAAAAGCTGAGAGCAAAACCGACACTTAATCGCAAAGTTCCTTACAAAAGAGTACACAATTCGACCTGCAAATCTATCATTGACGTAAAGAACAAACCGAAACTGTTTCTCTAGATACAGTGCAGGTTTTCAGATGCAATCTTTAGAAAGAGTGAACAATTGAAAACATTACAACGAAACAACGGTATGAAAAATGAAAAAGCCCTTAAAATAAAGAGCGATGTACACACTCTGATGAGATGGATGAGCAGAGCGATCAATGGCCTGGAGTTCTCGAGCAGGGAGACATGGCAATAGAGCCGTTTCGAGAGCTCCGACTAAAGCAAGCATCTCATTTCCTGAATCAGAAGCAGCAGCAACAATTGATGCCGTATGTAAGTGTTGAATACTTTCCGTTTCTTGCTGCATCTGTTGTTGTTGTTGTTGTGGAGTTTGACACTGTGGTTGCGACACCATTTCCGAAACTGCAAAATTGAGCTTTCTCCTCAGTTCGGAACAACGAAACTTCAATTTCGCCAACTAAATTTGGGCTTTTTCGGATTCCTGCGGGAGATATTGTTTTCCCGATTGAAATTCTGTCTGGTGTTTGATCGAATCTGTCATTTTCGCACGTTTCCAGCAGAACCCACGCAACAAAGTAACTTTGCCAAGTTTTCAATGACTTCCAGAGTTATCGTGACAAACTTCTCGAAATATATTTATAGTCAATGTCAGTAGCTTGAATTACAATTATAAAGGAATATAATAATGGGGTGTTTGGAACCAAATTATTTTTTACTAATATTTACTCTCAATTATAATTTTATAATTTGTATTACCTATTAAAATGAATTTCATAATTTCACGTTTTCAAATCAAGAGTATTATTATTACAAGGTTAAGTTTTCAAATCAAGAGTATGATTTTAACTAGTAACCTTTTCACTAAAAATTTATTGCTAGATTTATCCCTTTATAGCCACATGTCCAATGCTAATTGATGAAGCATCAATTGGCTAAGATATCATAGATGCTATGCCGTAGATGCTACACTGTAGCTACGTTGTAGCATCCATGTCGATGTGTCTCAATTGGTTGCTACATTGCATCTACGATGTTGTAGATGCGATATTGTAGCTATGTTGATGGGTTTTCATCAAAGTAGCCTCATCCACACATGATTTGATGTGTCAACATGCAACATCTATTTTTTGCCTATAAATACGCATGTTCCCGCCATGTATTTGACATTCCTTTGTCAATAGAGTAATCAAACCCTTGTTTTATTTCGTAGTCTTAGAGAACAATCAATAAGTGCCCATAGTGTGGATTTAAGTTAGATGTACGTCGTCTTATTCAAGTGGCAATGTATAGGACACATTCCATGAACAACAATAAGATTGATGATGAGTAATGAGTATACCCTATGCCCAACCATACGAATTACAAGCATTCGTGCACAATCCAGTCGAATTTTGTAGACCTTAAGTTCCTTAGTACGCTAGTTTTAGGAAATGAAATCTAAACGTAACAATCATTGTCTTCCCAACTACACTTGTGAGGCTTAGTTGTATGGCTAAGTGTAATTGGGGCATATGATTTTTATTATTTTTTTATTTTATTTGCCTACGATTGATAACAAGTTGAAACTCAATTTATTAACCAATTTAACTAATCTAATTGTCAATTAATAACTAACTATCCTAACATAAGCATCTAATTTCCGTACACATCCTGAATGCATACAACACTGCTAGTTTACCAAGCATTAAGCACTATTAGGATTACCAAGTGTTGTATGTTATGCTCAAAGTGGTCATACTTATGTATTTAATTTATTTAGCTTAATTAGTTAAGTAATTAAAGTCTTACTTATCTTAATTAATCACGTAGTTAATGAAAATAGTAAATGTAGAAATAAATCATTAATCTATTTCAAGTGCTGCAAGGTTTGATCAAAAGGCTCGTCTTTATTGTTGTTCACACTAGTATGCTTAGGTACATCAGTGCTCGAATAAAGATTCGTATACTTTATGGCTCTTGCTACATGCACTTAGAAAAATATTGTAACTTTCAAATGATAAAATTGCAAGAGCTCTACTATAATTATGACAAAACATACCCTAAACACAGTAGGTGAGTGTGTATTTATAGGCAAAAACAAACACTACGTCAATGAGGCCATGTCAACACATCAAATCATGCATCAATGGGTCCTAGTCGATGAGGCCTGGTTAATGGGGCCCAATCAACATAGCCAATCCATGATTCATCATACCCNCTCGTATTCGTATGGTTGAGTGTAAGGATACCTCGCCACTCATCAANGAGTAATAGGAAATGAAGTCTAAGCTAACCTAAGTGCGATGAGCATCTGGACCTTAATCATTCGTACACATCTTGGACCTCGTGCACGACTACTACTGGGATTACCAAGCATAGATCCTAGGTACACTACTGGGTTACCAAGTAGTCACACTTAAATGCTCGTGATTAAGTCGTACTCATTCCGCATTTAACAACAGGAATAGTAAATGATGATAAAGAAATATTAACTAAGAAAATAATAAATAACAATAACAATTAAATAATTAAACTAAGTGAATGCTGCAATGATGAAGTAATCTCGATCTTTATTGTCGATCATGTGCGTGTTCAAGTACGTCACACTCGAATAAAGGTTTTGTACAATTACAAGCATCACACTGCGAGCAAGCACTTGGGAAAATATTCTAACTCTTGCGGAAACAAACTGCAAGAGCTTTGCTACAATTGATCCAAAAGATGCTAGGTGTGGCGGAGGGCCACTTATATATAGGCTAGAATAGACGTTGTGTAAACAGGGCTGTGTATACGAGGCCTAGTATACGGGGCCTAGTATATGCAACGAGCTTAGTATATGGGGCCGCGTATACGGGGCCTAGTATACGCAGTCCCTGAAAACCATGATTCATCATATCCCCATGACTGAATAACAACTCGTCCTCGAGTCAAAGAAAGTGAGGAACAAGCTCAATTGAATACACAAAGGATAGGTATGAGATTATTGACTAACTAGGAATTTATTCATGCCACAATGGAGAATTAAACAAAATTTGGACACAGACACAAAAGATAAAACTTGTGGAACTCATGGGGTTCCTAGTAATGGTGGCTCCTCCATGGGTGCCTTTCCTTTGTTCTACGTGCCAGGCTTCTGAGATTGATATCATTGAAGAAGCACCTAACGTTGCTCCTCGTCTATTTGAGGATTATGAGCCGTTCATGCTTATGTTCCAATGTTTGATGAGGTCAGCATTTTTCATGGGCACGGTAGTTGCAGGAACACTTGATTGGCCTTGACATGCATGCCGCCGATAGCCATCGTTCCTCTTCATAGGCTCGGGCCCTGACCTCTCCTCCTTTTGCTTTTCTTTTAGGGGCCATCTATAATCACACAAAGATCAATTGTTAGTAAGGTTATTGAAAAAATTTCAATGATTTCATACCTTACTCATTGCCTTTAATAAATGCTGAATTCTTTACTTAGTGTGATT
>MNCI01001713.1:1560-24492 GCA_015680685.1 Gnetum montanum | reverse complement strand
TTACCCCATTGGGGTTCACACACTTGATTAGAGTTGACATAGTGGGGCAAGTTATAAGATGTGGTTAATTTATAAGGAGTTGACCCACTATGGTACTTGCGACCGTAAGATGGTATGCAAGGATCAACATGTCTCCCCATGTGGCAATATTCATTGGTCCCCATGGTTGTTGGAGTATTGAGTGGTGACCTTGATAAGGTAACATGAGGCGTTGGGTTCAAAGAGGAAGATGGACCATAGTGTTGGATTTGTGTTGAGTTGGCGTCTGCAGTGATTTTTGAACTGTGGTGTCCCTTTCGACGGTCACGTCTAAATAAGGGACACCTTCGATGTTGTGAAGGATCTCCACTGCTGTTGAAAGTAGTAGCACAAGTAACGTTTGCAGGTTGGTGCTATGGTGCAAAATCTTCTGGCATAGTTGGCGGTGATGTAGAAGGGGGTGAAGTATGAAAATATTGAGGTTGAGAAGAAGTGTAAGGCACATGAGGTGGTGATCTTGTTAGAGAGGACATGGATGGATAGTACTCGGGAGAATGATAACGATGAGGTGAGGTAGAGGATGCTGATCTTGTTGGAGAAACATGGTGTTGAACATAATAAGCATTTGACGCTGGGACATACTAAGGGTATGGTCCAGTTGGCGGTGGCCTCCCCCACGACTGAGGTTTTTGCCACTGTGGTTGGACACAATATTTTTGTACGAACTCTGGATGTAACATTCCTTCCCAATGCTCATGTAAATGTGACAAGATTGGACATTGACCTTTGGGGTGATCGTACAAGAAAATATTACATTGATACGTATGATTGGCAGTTGAGTTCTTATCCTTATTAGCTTCTACCCTTTGTTTCGATTATCGCGTGGTGTCCTGTCTTGTTTCTCAATTTGGCATAGTTGTATCTCTACTATTGTTAGCATATTCTCCACATATTTCATGTACCCAGTCTGTCATCTTATTTATCTTTACCTCAATTTCATCTAGTGATTATAGGATTGGCAAAGATGATTTCACCTCCTTGAAGTGAGTTGATTTCTCCTTTTCATGATCATTGTTAAGTTAAGATTTTGGTTTTGTTGAGAACTTTTAACATTCTCCCATTTGGCTATTTCTCCTTCTTATTTTGCTATCCTCTTAATAAGCTCTTGGAGTTGATGGGTTCATAGCTCATATAGTTGACCTCGGGCGTACATCCCTAGGGTCTCCCTTGTTTCATTATGGAGCCCATCTATGATATGGTACATTAGCCTTTCCTTGGAGAACCCATGGCCTGGGCAGTTGTTTAACAGTGCATAATATCTTTCTAAGGCCATATCCAAGGGTTCATGTTTCGCTTGTTTCCATTCTTGGATTTGTCTCCTCAAGGTTGACACTCTCGCATAGGTTTGATATCTTTCATTGAAAAGTTCTACCATTGTCAGCCAACGTTGAATTGATTTCGATTTTAATGACCTATACCATACTTTTGCTTGGTCAACGAGTGTCAAAGGAAAGAGCTTAAGTTTTTGCCACCCATTATCAATATTGTTCCATGTACAGGCATCATAGAAGACTTGTAAATGTTGTTGCGGATTTGAATCATAGCCTCCAGAAAACTTGGGAAAGTTGTTTAAATCTAGCATGGGTAGACAACTTTCCTTACGATGCCTGCGGACTATTCAAATAGCCTCTTGTATTTTTGTTAACCTTGTAGTGGCTAGTAGGGGTTCATCGTCACTGGGTAAGTTATGCTTTTGTGCATTGGGACGATGTTGTCTTCGTTTATGTTTATAAGAAACCCCCACCTCGGGTTGCGTACTCCAATCTTCATTGTCATAATATTCGTTGGTTCTCCAATGAAATGCCTCACTAGATGGGGCATTATTATAGTCTTGTGAGAGAGACATGGTTGTAAATTTGTGTGTGATTTAATTACAATTATTCTTATTAGTTTTTTGAAAGATATATTGTCAAGGATTTGTTACAACGATCTTGTATGATGTAACTAATCTAAATAACTAGCACCATCCCCTGGCAACAACGCCAATGATGAGTGGCGAGGTACCCCTACACTCAACCATACGAATACGAGCGTTCACGCATGATCTGGTTGAACTTCGTGGATAGGCTAGTTGTGGTATCTAGATAGTTATACATTGATCGCAATTTGCTGTCTTCCCACCTGGACTAGTATTTGCTTTATCACATATGGTTTAGTCCAGAGTGAGGCGTATGATGTGATCCTATACTAGTGCTACTCCTAGAGACAATGGAAGATAATCTTGATTAAACTAATGAGTAATAGGAAATGAAGTCTAAGCTAACCTAAGTGTGATGAGCATCCAGACCTTAATCATCCGTACACATCTTGGACCTCGTGCACGACTACTACTGGGATTACCAAACGTAGATCCTAGGTACGCTACTGGGTTACCAAGTAGTCACACTTAAATGCTCGTGATTAAGTCATACTCATTCCGCATTTAACAATAGGAATAGTAAATGATGANATGCCTAGGTGTGGTGGAGGGCCACTTATTTATAGGCTAGAATAGATGTTGCGTAAACAGGGCTACGTATACGAGGGCTAGTATACAGGGCCTAGTATACGCAGTGAGCTTAGTATATGGGGCCTAGTATATGGGGCCGCATATATGCAACGGGCTTAGTATACGGGGCCACGTATACAAGGCCTAGTATACGTAGTCCCCAAAAACCATGATTCATCACCCCCACAACTGAATTATTGACTAACAACAAAAATACGAAAAACATAAACAAACACAAACCAACACGAAGTGCTCAAGTGTACGGATATACAATCATTACAAAATTTTCTAGGTATTCAGGAGTATAAAATTGAACACTAGGACAAAATTTGACAAACACGTTCTCCTCTAATGGCGTGAAGATGATGGAGAAGTTTAAATAATCCCAAGCGGTGGAGGCTCCTAAGGTTATGAGGGACCTTCTCCTACTTCAAGCACATGCAGTGGTTGAGTCTATTATGGCTATCTTGTTGCTGGTACAACTTCTGGTGGAAGATGAAAAGCATCCACCAATGCTTTCATCTTCTCCCCCTTACTCTTGGGATCATGCACGATCCATGTAGCTTTGTTAATGTGGGCTGGAATGGGCACATCCCAAGGATAGGGCATTGTTGGGAATAACTCATTGACATTGACAAACTAGGCAGCAAATTATTTGCATTCAATGTTGAACGTCCTTATTGCATTTTGCAATTCATGGTAGTCATTCATTCTTTTGGCTAGGTTCTCAGTAGTTAATCTTTGATTAGTAAATATTGCCCTGATAACTTCGAGTTTAGTGTTTATAGTCTCAAGCTTCTACTTAGTCTCCTTGTGGTGCTTGAACCCTGCCTCTTACAACAAGTACAAGTTAGCCACCTACGTTTCTAACTTTGACAATGGTCATCCAGCAATTAACATTGCTAGGTTTACGTATCAGAGATTGGTGAGCTCCATATATTCAATCATCTCTTCTATTTGCAATGCCTTCATGCATATCTTTGCTTTGTTGTAGGCATCTATCCCATCAATGATAGGTTGCCATACCTCTTCCTTGCTAGAGTTTCTAAAGGGTCTCATTGACTTTTGCCTTAGCCATATGGATGTGTTTTTTATTTGCTTCTTTTTGTAGGCCAACCTGATCTCTATAGTGACCTTTGACTTTCTTAAATTTGAAAGCCTTGTTCTTCCAGGTGGTAATTTCAATTGTAAAATTTAGGCATAAGGTGTGGACTTTCTCCATGGAGAGATTTTTATTCTCCACTGCTAATCTCCTAAGCTTAGTGTTCACCCTAGCTAGTTACTCCTACTATTAATGGATAAATTCTTTCATTTGTTGTTTCTGAGCATCAACATTCTGTAGGGGATGATTTTCTAGTATTAACATCTCATTCTCTTGGCGTGTTTGGACCAAGTCCTTTTGAACTGAATATGTTTTGGCCTTGGCCACAGACTGGTCAAAGACAATCATCACCATTCCTACCTCAACTTGTTTGAGTCTATCTTAAAGCTATTGAAAAGCTTCATCTCTTGTCAGTGTAGGGTTGAGACATGTAAGATTAGCAAGGTGGGCTCTTAATTCAGCAACTTTTGTAGCCAAGCATTGGTTTTGTGCTTGAGCCATTTTGAGCTGTCCTTCTAGAATGATGCACTTACCCTTTGTCTTAAGCAACTCCAACTGAGTTGTGGTGATATTATCTGAAAAATCAAAGATATTTGAAATCAGTTGCTTGGTTCCCACTAGTTGGTCTAGCAACTCTTTATGCTGAGTTGCACTCAGTCTTATGCTAACAATTTCCACGAATGTCTGTACATCTTTATGTGTAGAAACATTTGGTACAGGTGCTATAGGTGCATTCAATGCTTCAACAATTCTGTCAACAATCACTTCTACTGCTATCTTTTTCCCTTAGTGCTGCATCACCAAGATAGTTGCCCCTTCGCCCTTCTTCAAGTGCATTGAAAAGGTAGTGGCATTCCTAGAGATTTTTGGGAATTGTTGTTGCTGTGAAAGAGACACCATTACCTCTTAGGTATTAGGATTTGAACTTGTGGGCAACTACATTCTTTGGGTTGAGAATATTGGCCCACCTCTCTCCATCTGGCTTATCATTTGAGCCACTTCGTTGAGGTGACTCATTATAGGATGGTACATAGATGGATCCCCACCACTGGTTCCTACTTACTACTCTTGCTCATGCAAGACTTCTTCTCAAATTTTTCACAGGCACTTAATGGCTGCATAGGCCTCCAATGTTGTTTCTTGAGTGGGTGGTGGAGGTGGCTGCTCCTTTTCTTTTAATATAATAGGATTATTGTCTTTCATCATTTCAGACCAAGAGGTGATAGAGTATGCCTGATCATATTGTTGATGTAGTGGACTATCCCTACCCTTTTATAGAGTTTTCTAATTAGGCATGGAAATGGCAAGGTCTTCCTTCCACATTCATTCTTCTTGAAACACTTTTCTATCTCTAGATAGATTAGTTCTGGAACGTTAATTGGAAATTTTTTGCTTAGAGCGGCACAAGCATGGGCGGAGAAGGCTATCACCTTGTTGTGCCTCACCTTCAGATTAAGGTGGTAGGCTGCTATCTTGAAGTATATTTTCTCCATTAGTGTGAGTGCACCAAACTCCTAAGCGTCAACCCCATAAGACCACTAGGTCCACTTTCTTTTGGCCTTAGGATCTACTTGCATTGATATTTTTGTCAAATGAGTGCTAGAATTAGGCAGACCAAGAGCTTGCGCAACCGCTTTTGCTAAGACACCTGGATGTCCTTGATTCTCATAGTGGCTCCTACCTTCTTGCTATTCCAGAAGAGATATGTCTATTTCAAGTATCGCTCCCTACTAGTAGTGATGATCGACCACATGGAAGAGCTTTGCAATTGTGTCTTAACTTCTTATGGAGCATGTTCCAAGAATGGTCCAAAGTTCAGTTTTTTGAGAACTAATCATTGGACATCACAAGGATTGGTTGTGTTAAGGCAAGCTTGTGTCAATGTGACCTCAAATCTTGGTGGGCACTGGTGCCTCTCCTCTTTAAGATTGTTCAGTTGTAGCCTCTTCTTCAGGTATCCATGAAATAGATTCCACTTTAGGCTCCTCTCGAAGATGTCCCATTGTGTGAGTTTTTGCTACTTGCCCTTGAGCTTGTTCTTCCTAGCCTCTTCTAGTTCTAGGTCATTTATCCTTTGGTTGTGATGGCCCTCCTTCCTGTGAGTGTTTTGGTTTAGGTGCCATTTGTAATCACAACATGACCAAGGATTAACACTTAATGTGTAACTTGAAACATTGGGAATGCATTATCTCTTGGGGTAATTACACTTGGTTAAGTTGTGATCATGGCCTAGTTGATTATTTTAATATTATTTTATGATTATTTTAATATTAATAATTAATTTTAGATTTACTGGAGTTTATTGGAAGGGTTAAACTCTCAAAAATTGATGGTTTAATGTTATTTTATTCATTAGCCCTTTGGAATAGTTACAAAAAATTTTGTCAGAAACCTTAAGGTTTGTGGCCCCCATCACTAAGAGCTTACCTCTAGTAGCTACAAGATCGAAGAATGTAGTGATTTGGACAAACAATGTGAAAGTTATGGGCTCTGAAAAATTGTAAAAACTCCCAACTTGTTTTGAAGTGAATGACAAATGTTTCAAAGTGTTGGATAGTATTTATAGAATTTTTGGGCTATGTCGACAAGGCCTAGTCGATGAGCTCGAGTTGACGTGGTTAGCTGCATTGACTAGGCCTAGTTGTCGCAAATGTTGACTTTGTCAGAAGTAATAAAAAATAAGGAGTTTTTTAAAGCAAAATTCAAGTCAAATGGAAGCCCAAAAAGCCAAGAATATGATGAAATCATTAGAAGAGGGTTTCAATATTTAAAAAATTGAGGAATGAGTAGAGAACAAGATTTGATGAAGAAGAATGCCTTAAGGAGCACATAGTTGAATGCATAATGGGCTACATGAAAGATTTTGATTGGGCAATGTCCAAGGGTATAGAACTTAACTATCCAAACCATGAGATATGTAAGTGGATCCTCCCCATAGCGGCACATGTCTTTTTTCCCTTACACATCCTCAACTAAGGACTCCGTGGACCCCATACTTGATTAATGGCTACGAAAAGTTAAGGACCAAATTGGGAGAACCTATTTAGGAATTTCAACACATCAAACTAAGACATGAAACAAAAACATGAAAATTGGCAATGAGGTGAGCTATCGAATGGGTGTTCCAATCCTGGTCACATGAAGTCCCTTGTGAGAATCATGGTTAAATGACCTCATAAACTCAACCCTCAGTCCAGACCAAAACCAACCACTTTTAGTAACTTTGCATCACCACTCTAGGACCAGTTTACCCCCTTGAGACATAAGAATGCTCTCATGGACAAATACCATTCCTTATTTGAGAAGAAAAGAGAAGCAAGAAGTGAGAAAGGGCCTTAGTTAGAGGGAACCTTTAGGCATGGGTAAGATGTCTTTTTAGTTTCATAACCAGTGCTTGTAGCCTGTTTATTTTTTCTAAGGGATGTACTTTGAATTTCCATTATGTTTCTTTTCTTTTCTTTTCTTTTTGGATGGAAACCGCACCATGTATAGACTTATTCAACTTCTTGTTATTTAGTTGAACAGAATGGTAAGAAATCCATGCAAAACACACTTGCATTCAAGATGGAAAAGAGGTACAAAGAATATTGAATCCCCTTGAAGCCACATCCTTTTAAAACCTTTGAATCTTTTCCAAGCTTGGAGACTACCAAGGTCACAAGTTTGTTAACATTTTATTAATGAAAAAGGGACCTCATGTTCCTGAAACCAGAAAAACCATAGAGTTTGTGGATGGGTGGATGACGAGGACTCACTACCTATTTCATGAAAATAGAAACTTGTCTTAGTTATTAGTCATCAAAATTCAAAACTATAAACTAGACATTAGTAATCAAAAAACATTAGGCATAAACCATCATTAGTATCCAGCAACAACATCATTGTGTCCTATTGGCAATAAAGCATTTTTTATTTGAAGGCAAGAAAAAATCACACCAAAGTAAGGAAAAATATATAAGAAAGTATAAAATATTCAAGAAAAATTTAGATACACTAATGATGGTGTAAAACAAGAAAAATATTTAAAATTAAAAATGTATAAAATAAATAACTTGCAAAAACAAAAATGTGTAAAACAAAAAATAAAAAAACTGAGAAACCACTTATATGATTAAAATGGATGTCCATCTTTTTCATGACTGAGTTAGAAGGAGGAGATACGAAAAATTCAGTGTGATTGTTAATTCGTTAAGGTATTTATTGCATTGGCTTACTTGGGCTTATGGAAAGGCATCACCTGTTAGATGTTGATCAATTGCTTCATGTTTGGGCTTTCAAGTTTGTATATAATCATGGTCCTAGAAGAAAAGGTTTCATCAATTATATAAGGCCCCTCCCACAATGTTTAGAACTTAGTTCATTAAGGTACGTGTATGGGGTTCTAGTAGAGAACCTTATCTTCTAGTTCAAATTTGATCCTTTTGATTCTTAGGTCATGTCATTGTTTGTTAAATGCATTGTGCACTTCATTCAAAAATAGGGCCACTAATCAATTTTCATCTAGCACATTTAGGTTGATTAATCTTTCTTTTTGTGCTAGGCTTAGGTCAAGATCCAAGTCACAAGCTGTTGGAAGTGTATAGAGCTTGGATTGAATTAGAAGCATTGGAGGTTTTCTGTACATCAACTCATAGAGAGAGTAGCCTATATGAATTTTTTAGGTTGAGCGATATGCCCAAAGGGCATCATTTAATTTTGTGCTCCAATATCTTCTATATTTGCTAATAGTTCTCATTAGGATCTTCGTGATCTCCCTATTAGTAACTTTTGCTTGATTGTTAGCTTGGGGTTGGTAAGGCATTGTTAATTTATATTCAACCCCCAAGCATTGCATAAGTTTACAAAAACTAGCACTTGTAAAATGGATTCCACTGTCAGAAATCAGTGCATGTGGCATCCCAAACCTGTTCACAATATTTTGTTGTACAAAATGTGCAGTAGTGGATGATGTACAATTGATGATGACTACTGCTTCTTCCCATTTTGTGCAGCAATCAATGACAAAGATTATATGCGCCTTACCATTTGACATGGGTGTGATGGAACCCATGAAGTTGATGCTCCATATGTCGAAGGGTTCTAGTGGTTGAATCCACTATTGAGGGTCCACCATTCATGTGGTCATCCCATCATCTCGTTGATAGTGTACACAAAATCAGACAAATTGGTGGGCATCCTTGAAGATTATGGGCCAATAGTATCTTGCCATTATGATTTTATGGCCATGCGTCTCCTTGCATAGTGACCTCTACAAGGGTCTTTGTGAGCATCTTGAAGAATGCATAATTGATTCGTGTCAAGGACATACCAATAAACTAGGCCATTAGTGCAGACTTTGTAAAGGTGTCCATTGATTTCCATGAAGTGATTGGCCTAATGAAGAAACTATTATTTCTTCTTGTAGTCTAGATTTTGTGGCATTTCTTAAGTGAGAAGATAAGTGAGGATGTCATCATACCATTTTGGTTCTGTGGGCACTTGTTCTTTTATTGCTCTAGTAAAGAGAAGTTCATTAGGAAATTGGTCAAAGAGTAGGCTCTCCTCCTCTCTATTATCTCACATTCTCAGTCTCCTTTTAATCTACCATTGTGAGATTGAATTCCGGCAAGATCATCAGCCATCATATGACATGGGGGCTCACCGTTGGCTTGTTCATTAGAAAGCATATGGCATTGTGATCAGTGTACACAAACACTTTATATCCAAGCACATAGTGCCTGAACTTCTCTAGAACATACATCACCTCCATTAGTTCTTTCTTTGTTGTGGTGTAATTCAACTGTGCACCCATAATGCTTCAACTTGCGTAGTGGATGTAGTATGGATGTTTCTTGTTGTCCAACTATGTAAGCATGGCTCCCAAGGTATAATTACATGAATATGTCATAATATGAAATAGTCTAGACTAGTCAAGTGCTCGTAGAATTGGAGCCTCTATGAGCTTCTGCTTGAGGCTCTGGAATGCATTTTTGCATTCCTTGGTCTAGATGAATGAAGCATCTTTCTTTGTTAGCTTGAATAATGGTTTTATGATGTTAGAGAAATTATCTATGAATCACCAATAGTAGCTAGTGTGTTAAAGGAATGATCGAACATCTTTGACAATTTTTGGTTGGTGAGTGATTCCTTGGATGAACCTTATCTTTTTGGGATCTACCTTGATGCCTTTTTATGAAATTCTGTGCCCCAATACAATGCCTTTTTGGACCATGAGATGACTCTTTTGCCAATTGAGCTGTAAGTTTGTTTTCACACACCTTTTGAGTACTTGCTCAAGGCGGTCCAAGGCTTGCTCTAATGTAGTGCCATAAGTGGAAAAGTCATCCATAAAGACTTTCACTCCACTACTGATTTACTACTAAAAGATGCTTAAAACTAGGCATTGGAAAGTGGTAGGAGCATTTTATAGACCAAAAGGCATCTTATGATATGCAAAGGTTCCCCAGGGACTTGTGAATGTTGTTTCGGCCTGCTCTTTTGGTGCAATCTAGACTTGGTTATAGCCACTATAATCATCTAGAAAACTACAATAGCAATGCCCAGATATGGTGTCCAACACCTGAATAATGAATGGCAATGGAAAATGATCTTTGAATATTTCCATGTTTAACAATTTGAAGTCGATACAAACCCGCCATTTGCCACATCTCTTTGGCACTATCACGAGTGGGCTGACCCATTCACTATCCGTAATGGAATAGATGAAACTTGATTTAAGAAGTTGCTCAATCTCCTCTTTGACAACTTGCTTCAATCTTGGGTTCAACTACTGTTGTGGTTACCTCCTTAGCTTCATGGATAGATTAGTATAAATGCGGTGTTGGCATATCTGTGGATCAATTTCAGTGAGTTTAGGATATGACTAGGCAAAGGTTGTTTTCCATCTACTGACCACTTTCAATAGTTTTTCTTTTTGCTAGAGAGCTAGTTTGGCATTAAGTATGACCAACTTGCCATTCTTCAAGAATGCATATTCCAAGCCAACAAGTAGAGCTTTCAACTCTAAGGGATCTTGTTTGAAATTCTTAGGGATCTCCAACTCTTCCTAATTAGTATCATCATTTTCATTATCATAGAGTTGGTGATGAACTTGCTCTAGTTCATCCATGCCTATGACATAAGCGCATGTCAGGCTCTCAGTAGGTTCCATGCACATTGTGATGCTTTCAAAATCAGTGGTCAGCCATTGGGTATCATCTTGTTTTGTGGCTACTGCGTATAGACACCTTTGAATATCTGCTTCATGTGTACACTACCTACATGTGAAAATAGATGCTCATTTCACAAACTAGAGTTTCTACATGCAATTGCACCCTGTATCATTGTACGCAATGCATGGAACTCACTTCTTCTCAATCTTTCGAAATGCACTTTCCTTAGATATATCCAGGGAAAGATCTTTGATGCCCATTCTTGCATCAACAGTGCCTAGTCATTCCCTTCCCATAATGATTGTGAAGTTCCCATTATAGTTCTCAACCTTCATTACTAGGAAATCAGTAAGATAAGACCACCCATAGACAATGGTCACAATGTGTTCTACTAGTACCAATGAAACAATAATGGACTAGTTTGTCAATTTCAATTGGATATTGCTCTTCTTGAGAGGCAACAGGTTCCAAGTAGTATACATCTCATGAGAAATCAAGTTTACATTAAAATTTGAATTAAGAAAATCTTTACATGATTCATTCCTAGCAATCTACAGAAGAAGACTCCCAGGATCAACTAATTTCCTAGGAAGGTTACCAGCCAAGATCCAATCAGATACGACATGAGTAAGCATAATAGTATGGATTTTGGGCAACATTTCATTTGAAGGGTTCTCAATGGAATGGTTTGTAGATGATGAGGTAGGAGCAAGATGACCAACTACTTGAGTCTATAAGGGCTTAGTAGGGTTGTTGGATCAGAAAATTGATCTTTTATGAGCATTAGGTTCTGAACCACTCAGTTGATGAATCAATTATATTTTGATGGCCTTGGTAGCATTGTATTGCTATGGCTACGTTGGAAGTTTGCCTTGCATGGATAGAGTAGGTGGTAGTTGTGTTGAGGGTGGAGGAATAGGTGCAAAAACAAAATTAGGATAAGGATGGAATGTGGTATCCCTCCTGAAATGTCAAGAATGAGTTCCATAGTATTTGAAAGGATAGTAGTAATGTTGGAAAGGAGAAATATGACTAGAAGAGTCACATGGAGATAGGTGTTACAGAACGTAATACCCATATGGATTTGGCCACTTGTAAGGATACTACTACCTTAGTGGTTGAACCCCCCACAACTGTGGTTGGTGCCACTATTGATACTACTTGTACAGTTGCAATGGAGTTCCACTTGGATAATATTGCTATTATTGATGGAATTGCTTGGGATTGCCTTGAGGATAAAGTAATCTTCTAGGTGTTTGTCTTTTTGCTAGTCATGGTTTCAGAGCATACATTCCAAACTCTTATAAGTGTGACAAAATGGGGCAACATTCCTTAGGATGTTCATATTGGCAGAAGTCACATCCATTGTCATCATCTGATTTAATTTTCACAACTTCCTCTATGATAGAAATCTTGCCCTTACCCTTTTGATTTGCATGTTTAGTGTCCTTTCACCTCCTGTGGTCACAATCACCACTTTATTCTTTAAACTCTTCAATAATTTTTAGGATAACTTAAAATATACTATCCATAGAGTCCCATAATTAATTTATCTTAGCTAAAATTTCAAAGGTAAATTTTTGAATTGGCAAGGTTTTCTGGTTCACCATCTCATTAAGTGATGATTCCTTCTCACTATCACAAAATTAGACCTCCATCTTGTGAATGGAAGGATCTCGATTATATTCTTCTACACTTCTGCATTTCCTCAACTCTCCTTCTTCTTTTGCTATCTACTTGATTAGCCTTTGGATCTGATGGACTTTAACCTCTAATAGTCTTCCTTGGGTGTAGATCCCAAGAGTTCTTCTTGTTTCAAAGTGAAGTCCATCTATGATGTGGAGAAGTTGTTCCTACTGAGAGTAACCATGGTCAAGGCATTAGTGTAATAAGGAATAATGTTTATCTATGGTGGCATCCAAGGACTCATGTGTTACTTGCTTCCAATCCTACATCTACCTTTTCAGATTGGACACTTAGGAGTACATTTGATACTTATCATTAAATAGTTCGAGCATCCTACTCCATCTATAGATTGATTCCAGCTCTAAGGACTAATCCTAGCTTTTTGATTCTTTGATGAGTATCCTGGGAAACAACTTAAGCTTTTGCCAGTCATTTTCTATGTTTTGTAAGGCATAGACATTGTGAAAAGCCTAAAGATGATTTTGTGGATCAAATTTATATTCCCCCTCAAACTTAGGGATGTTGTTCATATCTAATCACTTAATCTTATTATCTTTCATGTGCCTTGTCAGAATTCTCACTACCTCTACAATGTTTAACATACTTTGAATAGCAAGCAAAGGCTCATCATAGCCATGATCCTAATGCCTATGATGCCCTCTAATATTCCTTTCTTCATGATGACGGGCCTTTCTTAAATGCCCACACCTTGGATCTTGACTTGCTTGTCCCATCGATCACCTCCATCACAATCGTGTCTCCTATGGTTATGTTCGGAGCCAAAAGAGAAAGAAGATGATGATGAAGGTGAAGAGGAAGGAGAACTAGCACCATCACAGTGCCTACCACCCCTCTTCAGTGGTCACAGCCATGATCATGATCATGTTACTTGTCTGCATCCCTGCCATGACTCTCCTCCTTTGATCTCCTTCATTGAAGTCAAAGAGAGAAGTCTCTCTATGTGGAAAATCCTCAGAGAGGAGTTCTCCACCATCTTTTTGGTACCTCAATAATGGAGAATCATTGGACCACTTTCCCTTTGCAAAATCATAGCACTACTCTAGCTGTCGATCCCTTAGGCATTATGCATCAATGGAATGATAATCCATGACATCACTATCCTACATAACATATTCAGCATGAAGCCCTTCGATGCCCAATTGCATAAGAGTTTGATGGAGCATTGCAGGAATGGATTGATCAAGTCACAACACAATGTTTCCCTCCATGTCTCACCATCGCAGTTGTTCATCTTGGTGTAGGATAAAGGTGAAATTGGGTAGATACTCATTAGGATGAGCATATATCACTCTGTATTGCTAGGACACCTACTGATTTACTCTATTAGACTTGGGTAGAGAATCACTTCTGTGAGAAGAAGACATATTGTATTAGAAGACAAGAAATGCAATGTGCTTTTTTATAATTCTTGTAGTCATTTTAATGTATGATATGACTTTAGGGTTCATTCCTATGATAATAATTTTTTACTAAATCCTAAATAGCACACGTGACAAACTAAAGGTCCTCGATGACAGCGCCAATGATGAGCAGTGAATATATCCTATGCCCAACTATACAAATTACAAGTGTTCACATGTAATCTAGTTGAATTCCACATATCTTAAGTTCCTAAGTATGCTAGTTCTAGGAAATGAAATCTACTTGTGATGATTATTGTCTTCCCAACTAGACTTGTGAGGCTTAGTTGTATGGTTAAGTGTAATTGGGGTACATGATTTTTATTATTTTTTATTTTATCCACCTATGATTGATAACAAGTTGAAACTCAATTTATTAACCATTTTAAGTATTCTAATTGCCAATTAATAACTAACTATCCTAACATAAGCATTTGTTCCCACTTTCCGTACACATTCTGAACACAAACAAAACTACTGGGTTACCAAGCATTAAGCACTGCTGGGATTACCAAGTGTTGTATGTTATGCTCGAAGCAATCATACTTATGTATTTAATCTATTTAGCTTAATTAGTTAAGTAATCAAATTTTGATCAAAAGGCTCATCTTTATTGCCATTCACATTGGTATGCTCAGGTACATTAGTGCTCAAATAAAGATCTATACACTTTCTGACTCCTACTAAAGATCTATACATTAGTGCTTATGATAGAACTACAAGATCTCTGCTACAACTATGACAAGACATGCCCTAAACACAGTGGGTGAATGTGTATTTATAGGCAAAAATAAGCACTACGTCGACAAGGCCACATCAACGCATCAAATCATGTGTCAACGGGGCCTAGTTGATAAGGCCTAGTTAATGGGGCTTAGTTAACAAGGCTCAGTTGATGTAGCCAATCCATGATTCATCAATCAAGATTGATTCCTATTCATTGCAACACATAGACTTAGATTTAATCTACTTTAATGCACTTTAAATTCATATATGTAATTAATATTTACATTTCCATGCACGTTAATCAATCGACAGAATGGGTGCAACTAGTTTCGAGCATAAACATGTATTCGCTTGGTAATCCCAATAGCGTTATTACTTGGTTCACCTAGTAGCATAACACATGGTAATCCTAGTAGTGGATACATGAGTTTAGGACATGTATAGCAAGATAGAATAAACACTCATCATTCATAAGCTAGTTTAACATTTATCTTCTTATTGTTAATTAGATTAAATAATTAGCTTCTTTATTATCGTTAGGAGTAGCATAAAGCTATAACAACACCAACCATCATATATCTCACTTTGGACTGAAACATACATGATAAAGCTACCACTAGTCCAAGTGGAAAAACAATAAACTACAATCAATGCTTAATAATCTAGATGCAAAACTAGTCCCATCCATGAAATTTACTCAAATCATGTGTGAACGCTTGTGATTCATATGGTTGGGTGTAGGGGGTACCTGTTGCTCATCATTGGCACTGTTGTTGGGGATGGTGCTAGTTATCTAGATTAGTTATATTATACACAATTGTTATAAAGGTATTAATGATTTATCTTCTATAACATTTTAAAATTTGAAGTCATACATGTTAAAACTATGTCTTCTTCACATAAGATCCATAATGCATTGTATGACGAAAATACTCATAGGAGAAATGATAGGATCTATATTGAAGAGAATTGGAGTGAACAACCTCAAGTAGGGATTTCATATGCTCATTTCAATCCTTACTACACTCAAAGACTACATTCAATTGGTGCAGACAATGCTAGAGGAGGTGGAATAAGTCCTATTACAAGTGGGGCCTGAAGGCCTAGGACCTCCTCTAAACCCAGAAAAGATAGATCAAGGGACCATGGGGGAAGATATAGGAGCCATGGCGATTCTCCTAGTTCCTCATCTTCCTCTTCCTCCTTAATGTCTAGTTTCAACAAAGATGAACATAGGTATAGAGATAGAGCTCCATTGTGGAGTTTGGATGAAAATAGAAATCGAAACCAAGGGCAAAATCAAAGACATCAAAGTAAGCATGGACAAGATCATCACTACCAAACAAATAGACATAGATATTTTCACCATGACATGTCTGATACTAATGAACCCTTGTTGGCTACTAGGGACATGACACAAATTAGGGAGGTAGTTCAAATATCCCAAAGGCATCAAAGGGACAACTCCATCAAATGGATTGATATGAACAACATTCTTAAATTTAGGAGAGGCTATAATTCTAATCCACAACATCATGTACAAGCCCTTCATGATGTCTGCACCTTGCAAAACATTAAACGTAAGTGGCAAAAGTTTAAGCTCTTCCCTAGGATACTAATAGACAAAGCTAAAAGGTGGTATAGATCATTGGAACCATATTTAATTCATCAGTGGTCCACAATGTTGGAACTCTTCAATGAAAAATACCAAACCTACGCAAGAGTGTCCAACTTGAGAAAACAAATCCAAGGATGGAAGCAAAAATGAAAAAACATGAACCCTTAGATATGACCTTGGATAGGTACTATTTGTTACTGCATAGATGTCTTGGCCATGATTTCTCTCAAAAAGAGAAAATTTCCCACATCATAGATGGGCTTTGTAATCAAATGAGGGAGACCCTTGGGATTTATGCCCAAGGTCAGTTATTCAAATTGAAAGTTGATCAAACACAAAGGCTAATTTAGCGAGTAGCGAAAGAAGAAGGAGAGCTATGTAAACAAGAGAATCTAGAGGAATATAACTAGGACCTAACTCTTCAAAAGAAAAGGATCCATATCTATGATGAGGAAAAAGAGACAACTCTCGATGAGATGATTTTACAATAAACCTTGCTAATGCAAAAGTCTATCAATGAGCGTGAAGCAAGAATAGATAATATGTGGGAATTGATGAACAAAAAAGTTACAACCTACATGAAAACCATAGAGGAAAGAGTAATGTGAAATGAATCAAGTGATCAAACAAAGAGGAAGAAAAAGAACCAAGAAATAGGTAGGAACACTTATTAGTAAAAAGGAAAAATGACTATAGAAGAAGAGGCTATAGACTCAACCACAAAAGAGGATAATGAATGTGACATCTACCTATATGACCATCCAAAGGTCTATTGCCTAGTTATGTTACATTTACATGAGTATGAGGCCTTTGCTTTGAATTCCAAGTTCATACAGAAGAAAATGCCTAGGAAATTACCTTACTTAGAAGGTAATTATAGACAGTCCTACAACCAACTGTACTATCTTAGTGGGACTTCTTACAAGCCTCAACCCTATCATCAACCATAGTGGCAAAACACAGAGTCGTGGGGGAGGCCATCATCAAACTAGCACTACCCTTACTACCAGCCAAATCCCATATGGATATTATGTTCAACAACTTGTTTCCCCAACTGGTTCTATTTCTTCTACCTTAAATCACTACTACTACTTTCCCAAATATCACCAACTTGCAACATCTTTTGTGGGATCACCATCTTATGCCTCTCATCCTCCATCATATCCTTGATATTCTCATATCTTCCTCCACCATATGTCACTACCAACAATATAGGAAGCTTTGGCACCATAACATTAATGAAAGGATGCCACTTATGTTGTGAACATACACAAAAATGATAATGCTACTAGATCTCCACTGCAACCTTGGAAACAACCTTTCTTTAGGACAGTTCCCATGTGTAAGCACAAAACTTGTAGACCTGTTGGCTTATCAAAACTAGCACAAGGCTAATTTGGTGCAACACCCTTCATCACCAGAACAATGTCTTCCAATCATAAACAAAAGCCAACAACCCTCACTGCTCCAACATGAGGCATAAAAGTTGAACCTATCACTGTGGAGAGACAGAAACCTCCATGCATCACTAATAATGATAAAGTATGTGAGCAAATACAGGTCTACATAGTAGCCACTAAACTAGAAGACACCTAGTGTCTTGGAAATATGAGTACGAAATTGTTTAAAAGATGCATGGAACCAACCAATCCACTTATTAGCTCTTGTCTCGCCTTTACGCTTAGTTGTGGGGGAGATGCCCCATCCTAAGTCAAGAACTAATAAGTGTTTTTCACCTTTTTTATTTTATAATTTTTTATCATTTTCCTATTTCTTCTAAAATTTTTCAATTCTTCATATTTTTTCATTTCTTTATATTTTTCTCTTTTCTTGAGTCATTTTATTTATGTTTTATGAATGTCTTTTATGTTTTTGTCAATAATATTACCAATCATTATGCAAAAGTCAATGCTATGTGTTTGGTTTTGTACTATGCTATCAAGATGATTAGGTAAGTAATTGTGTGAAGTAGTGAGACCATCTCATCCATCTCTCTAATTCTCTAAATAAAAAGTTCTTTTGTCATTTGTTTTTTTTTTTCATGAAACTAAAATAAATCAATGATCATTATACCTTGAAGAAAGAGGGCACGACCAAGTGGGAGTGGCAAAGGGTGTGACCTCAAGGGAACTTTTTGGGTTCTCTTCTTGACTTCCTTTGTGTGGTTTATGACACCTCTTGGAATGTATCATCACTCCTCCCTCAACCAATAAAAAGGAAGTTGTCTTTGCATGGTGTGGTTCCCATTTCAAAAAATATTTAAAATTTAGAAAAAACAAAAATAAAAAAATAATAATGGAAATTCAAAGAACACCCCTTAGACATAATAATGAGCTACAAGCACTAGTTATGGGGTTGGAAAGACATGTTACCCATGCCTGTAGTCACCCCTCTAACTAAGGCCCTTCCTTTCTTCTTCTCTTGTCTTCTCTTTTTGAAGTAATGATTATTCTTTATGGTGGTTGTGGACTCATGATGGTTGGTAGGAATGAATGCATCAATGCGAGGTCACTGTTAATGGTATAGACTTGGTCTAAATCTTGGACGGATAGGTATGATTCTCATTTTAATCACATTTGACATAAGAACCTATTGCGGACATGGTAAAGCACCTTACATCCTAATCTTTACAATCCCTTCTCATCCCATTATTCAGTTCACTGCTGCATACAATTATGAGCCCAATGGTTTTGTTTAGTATAGTGCAACATCCCAACCAAGGTAGTTGTGTGTTGTTTGGAACAAAGGCATGGTCTACATTTAACTTCTAAGGTGTCCATGGACATCTATAGAAGTGGGTATGCAAGGGCATTATGGCAGGAGCCCGCTTTGGGAAGGACCCACTTACATAACTCTTGTTGATCATGGATTTGAACTAACCTTCACATCTTCTAGAACATCATTAATGGTTTCTCTGAATTTATGCATGATTTTGGAACTACTTCTCATCAATTTTAATTAAAATTTCCTATTTTTCTATTCAAATCTCCTTCAAATTCAAAATTTCCTGGCCATCTTGTGAATTAGACCTTTGGTTTTCATTGTTCAATAACTTGTCCACTTCCAGAGTTATGCTTATTAGTCATTGGCGCTAGGGATGTCCTCTTTGAAATTTTTTGAAATTTTTTTAACATCCTATTTTCAAACATTATGGTAACTAATAGTAATTGATCAAAATAATGTGAATAGCTTTATGATTTTAGTTATCTCGTAGCCTTGGGAATAGCACATTGCCATCACTTTGTGCCTTAATTACTAACATCTTTTAAGCTAAGATAACTAAGGGATGCAAAAAGGGTTAATAATAAAGAAAAATTTACTAAAACTAATGTTGATCCTTTGGTGATTACAAATGATGCTAAAAGGAAAGCCTAAGATAGAAGGTCTTTTACAAAGCAAAGAAATGAAGCCAAGATAAAGATAAAGGAGGATATGCCCCTAGACAAATAGTAGCACATACAAGGATTAAGGCTCAAACATCACATGTTTGCTAGATCCATGGGATGATGAGAAGAAATTGTAGTTTATCCTTCAAGAATGTTCTACATAAATAGAGAAGCATCAACATCACAATCAAGGTTGAAAGTTTGCCACTACTAAGGACAACAAGAAGATATCTGCAAATTTTGTAAACTTCAATGTTTATCTAGTCATTTTGTCATTTTGGCATTTTTTAATACATTCACTTGAATAAATTTTATAATGTAGCACTCATAGTCAGTCAGTAGTTTATGTTAGTTAATAATCCCATACTTTCCCAATTTTTTGTAAAGGAAGCTTGGTCCTATTCTGTTAACTTGAGGATGAGTTTTTAGCTAGTCATGGGGGTATGATGAAGCATCAGTTGGCTAAAATATCGTAGATGTTACATCACAGCTGTGTTGTAGCATCCTTGTTGATGTGTCTCAGTTGGTTGCTACATCATAGATGCTACATCACATTTGCAATGTTGTAGATGTGATATCATAGCTGCCTCGATAGGTTCCTGTTGGCATACCCTTGTCTACACATGATCTGATGTGTTGACACAACATCTATTTTTACCTATAAATACCTATGTTCTCATATTGTATTTAGCATTCTTTTGTTAATAGAGTAGCTAAACCCTTGTAGTTTTATTTTGTAGTCTTAGAGAATAGTCAGTGAGTGCTCACAATGTGGATTTAAGTAGTTGTATGATGTCTTATTCAAGTGGCAATGTACCTAGACACATTCCATGAATGACAATAGGATTGATATTGATTCCTATTCATTGCAGCACTTTGACTTAGATTAAATTTAGTTTAATGTACTTTAAATTCAAGTATGTAGTTAATATTTACATTTCTATGCACATTACTTAATTGGTGGAATAGCGTAACTAATTTTGACCGTAAACATGTATTCCCTTGGTAATCCTAGCAGTGTTATTGCTTGGTTCACCCAATAGCATAACGCTTGGTAATTTATCAAGACGTGTGCAGCAAGTTGGGAATGACCACTTATCACTCATAGGCTAGTTTAGCATTTATCTTCTTGTTGTTAATTAGATTAAATGATTAATTTCTTTATTATTGTTAGGAGCAGCATAAAGCCATAACAACATCAACCATCATATGCCTCACTTTAGACTAAACCATATGTGACAAAGCTACCACTAGTCCAAGTGGAATGACAACGAACTTCGATTAATGCTTAATGATCTAGATGCATAACTAGTTCCATCCATAGAATTCAACACTTGTGATTTGTATGGTTGGGCATAGGGGATACCTGCTGCTCATCACTAATCCACTAAAGAAATAGGAGAAGGTACAACACAATGTGGAATCCTAAAATAATTTTAATATAGGTACACCATAAGATATATAGTCCAATTAGAGCTTTATAACTCAACATTGCCCACCAAAATCAAATCCATGACTTAGAGTTTTAAAATCGAGAATCTTACGACTAATTAACACCTAATTGTTAAGATTAGTCCAAGAGACTTTTAAGCCTTGGGAATAGCCTACCTTCAAACATTGGTTACATGTCTTTCTACCCAAAGGATGGTTTCATATAAATTAATTAATTAACTATTGTCCTTGCAAGAGGTCTACCTTCATACATGAATCACATTCCTTTCTAGTGACATGGTAATGAATCTTTGTTTATTTTTTCCCCCTTGGTCCATCCTTCTTTCATCTAGGTATACTCTTCATGGAAGCTAATAAAAGTTTCTAATGTGATAAAGATTATATTATTCTTGTGGAAAAGAACTCTTATTGATAGGACATGGATAGATGGATGATGTGGTCTCATTGCATCTTCTAATTGTACATTCCTTGATAGATGATAGAGGATGAATCACTCGCAAATCATATTGTCATTCTTGCACCATAATAAATATTTCATCAAATTAACAAAATATTCTTTCATAAATTATTGTACATTGATGACTTGAAAAATAGAAAATTATTAAGAAACAGAAAATATCAAAAATTGGAAACCATATCAAGAATAGAAAAATGAAAATGATAAAAAAATAGAAAAATATTAAAGAAATGAAAATTATATATAAAAAAGGAAAACTAATGAAATAAAAAAATTAGGAAAAATAAGGAAATTAAAAACAAACAAACTTATTAGTTCAATTTTAATTAAATGTATCTCTTCCATGAGTGAGTTCGTATGAGGGGATTTGAAAGATGGAATTGGCTTGGGTAGTATAAAATTTTCATGACACCAAAACTATAAACTACATGAATAACATAAGGTCCCTTCCATAGTGTTTGAAACGTAGTATGTTAAGGAACATGGTTGGGATTATAATACTAGCTTAGTTATATTTTTTAATAAAATATATCTATAATTTAACAAAGAAAATCTTTTTTTCTTCAAGTAATATAACATTTGTAACAACTAAAAAAGCCTCTTCTAATGAGCTTTACCATGCTTTGAAGAGGGCTTATGTTTTTATTTTTTGTATTTTTTATGTTTACTTACTACTAGCATTTCCTAGCAAACTTGTGTAGATGGACATTGCCTAGCAGGGTCAACCGTAGTACACTATATGGGACTAACCCATAGGAGGGGAAAGGATGGCCTTCAATGATCCGTCATCTCATTTTAGTGGGTGTAGTAATTTGGAACTTTCATTAATGAAGAACCAACTTGGCAAACTCCTCCTAGAAAGTAACTATAGTTAGTAATGCAACTTTTAAGAGTTTGTCTTGTTTCCCTCACAATATTATGCTTCTCATGAATTCCCCTAGAATCTTGGCAATGGCATACATTATGCCATCGAGAAGCTCTCCCATATGAGGTGTCAAGCTTCTTCTTAAATTTGTCACATTCTTTATTAGTCCTTAGCCTTTAAATTGCAACCTCATTGTAAACTAACTATTTGGCTCTAAATGATCATATTCTTTGATGAGACGCGACATGCACTGGGCCGCGATATTGCGTCCCGCTGTCATATCTATAAATAAGAGGCAGCACTCCCTTCATTTCCCAATCCTGGTTAGAAGTAGCGAAGCTCTGGCAGATTGATCACTCCAGAGTTAGAATTTTTCCCATGTGCCCGTAGTAGGAGTCCTAGAGTGAACGGCTCTTTATTCGAGTAGCTTGTAACCTGAACCCAAGTTGTGTACGACAATAAAGACGAACTTGATTGGATAAACCTTGCAGCACGTGGTTTCATTTATTCTTGTTTATTTCCTGGTTTCCTAGTGCGTTCA
>MNCI01001704.1:606334-616392 GCA_015680685.1 Gnetum montanum | reverse complement strand
TAGGGATGGTGCTAGTTATCTAGATTAGTTATATCATACAAGGTCGTTGTATAGGACTTAACAATATATCTCTTAGAAAGAAGAAATTATAAAAAGTCACATAAATTCACACACAACAATGCCTCTCCTATAAGATTACAATAATGCAACACTTAGTGAGGAAGTTCATTGGAGAACCAACGAACTGTATAATGATGAAGATTGGAGTACACAACTTGAGGTGGGGGTTTCTTATAAACATGAACAAAAACAATGTCATCCCAACACATGAAGGCATAACTTACAAGATGACGATGAACCCCCACTGGCCACTACAAGCTTAACGCAATTACAAGAGGCTATTCGAATCTCACGTAGGTGTACTATCCAAAATTGTTGGTGCAAGGCTGGAATGAAACAGACACCAAGAGATCTATAGACAGGTACAGAAGACTCTACCTTCACTTGAGGGCAAGCTGGAACGGACGAAGGCAGAGTGCCTTGAATGGTCCGCACGTGGATCAAATGAGGACTTCCCCAACATACGCACTTTGCAATGCATTGGGTTATACATAAATGATGCACATTAAACGTAAACCATAATGTAAACAGGCACAATAATGTAAATTGGAATGTAAACGTAAACTGGAAAAATAAAGAAAATTGCAATAAATCTGGGCAAAAATGTTAACTGTTTTGTATTGAAAAAGTGATTACAGTGTGCACCGGTCAGAACGCAGTTGTGGATTAATCACAAGGCAGACGTTTAGCCCTGGTGGGTGATGATGGGTGCTGGAAGATGCAGGTTTTGGGTTGCAGGGAAATGCAGCGTCCAAGTCTGATGCCCCAGTGTACAGAGGCTGATGCCCAGATTTGCTAAGTGTTTCTGATTCTAGTTTTTTTTATCTCCGTTTGTAAAAATTGCCCCCCCTTTGATCTAGTGAAAAATTGAGGTTTTTATGAGGTTTTTTGAGCACTGGATTCGGATCTGGAAGGGTATGAGTGACCGTGGGTGAGAGAATTTCGGGTCAAATGATAGGTGGCTGCATTGCCCGGGTGCAAAGAATATTACAACTATGCAGCGTGTTGCATGCCAACATGTGCTGCTACACGCCAGTGTGTACACGCTAGGTGTGTGAACTCAGCTTACAGACTTGATTAAAACAAGAGAATTCATTTTTACAAACTACTGTTACAGCAGGAAGTATCCAATTTGGCCCTCTAATTTGAACTTGGATATTATGAGAATGCTAGTTATGGATGTTCAGCTTAGTTGGACTTGATCTGATATGGTTCTGGAAGATTTCCACTGATGTACACTATGCTGCATGCTGGATGGTGCACGCTGGGCATACACGCTAGGTGTGCAGGAGGTACATGCTCAGCATGTGTACTTCCAAGTGTATGATTTAAAGGTTAAAACTCAATTTTCTTGAGCCCATGATGATGCCTAACAGTTGCCCTGTCGCTGAGAGTCGATTTCTTGTGAAAATCTTGCTCTGAAGTGCCTGTTTCAGGTAATCTTTGAAGTCACATGCTAGGCATGCACGCTGGGCGTGCAGGATGCATACCTAGTGAAAACCAAGTATTTCGAGCTCAAAATTTTTCCGAGTTCGATGCCAGATGTTGTTGTAGTCTTTTGTGGGTCCCGAGGAACCATTTCTTGCTCAGTTTGACTCCGTTTGAAGCTGTTCGTGAGGCCATCAAGCTTTAGTCATGGTGGGGAGCATCATGATTTTAGCTCGATTCTTGTTGAAAAAGTACTAAGCTTAAAATTTTGTGGTGTTTCATTGGCCCCTCTTTGTTGACGCTTGGAGGAATCAACCCAAGAAGCGTCAACAAAGAAGTACAAAACACCACAAGTAACTTGGTAGCAAGCATTTTCCTTTGGCACTTGGCCAGATGTCATCACACTGTGTTTAGAAGCACTTGGGATTGGGAAATGAAGTTCTGAGATGATATCAGGAGGAGATGTGTGCAACTATGGGATTGGGAATTGATCAAGGGATTGTGCTGGTGTGGGAGAGGAGTATTCATCTTGTGCAAACAAGTCATGTTGTTCCTTGTCAATGGCCAATATTTGGAAGACTTGGAACCAAGGCATGAAGTGTGCATTCTTTGGAGGAACAAGACTCTCGTATCAAGTTTAAGAGAACTTGTTGTCACAACCAAAGCCACGTGATGAGATGATGCGTTCTTTGGAGAAACAGGACCCTTGTGGAGTGTCTAAGGAAACCCATTGTTTGACAGCCAAAATCATGCAGTGAGGTGAAACATGATGGTTTGAGACACGAGTACTTCTTTCCAAGATAACTGTCTTCCTGCCTAGGGCTTGTATGGAAAGTGCCAAGGGTCTTGTGGTTCATTTTGCTCTTTGCTCTTTTTTCATTTTTTGTTCTTTTTCATTTTTTTGTTCCTTTTCAATTTTTTGTTCTTTTTCATTTTTCTGTTCTTTTTCATTTTTTCTATTATTTTTCATTTTTTTGTTATTTTTCATTTTTTTGGAAAGAGCGTTCTTTCAATTTTACACTCATGCTCATGTGCCGTGTTGTGTGTTGCAACTGCTGGAGAGTGTTGCAGCGTGAAACCGTATGCTCAAAGTTTTGGGTGCACCGAGTGTATCTGGGAACTATGACTGGGTAGGAAGGGGAACGAGATTGTTGGGAAAATGAAGAGTGTATTGGGAACTAGGAATGTACTTTTGAATAGATTGATTAACCTGGTTGCATGCGTCAGAAACAATGTGGCACCTTGTCATCATGATGAAGTGTATCCGTGTATGAGCACCACTGGGTGTCATCCTGCAAACACAACTCCAAGAAGACAAGAAAACCATAAGTGAATGAGTTGGCGAACACTTTAGAAATGAATGTGGCTGATGCAAATGGAGGCACCATGTGAAACTTAAGGCAAACAAAATGAGCAGCAATAGTGTTGTCAGAGCCGATGTGATGAATGATGCGGCAGACTTTGATGAAGAAATGTCATGAATTACAGTAGTAGATGAATGTTCCAGAAATGATCTTGCCATTTTATAGTCTTAGTGGACTATTGTGGGTTAGTTTTACATCATAATCCATTGGACATTGCTAGTTTAGTGTCATAGTAGACGGTGCCATGCTAGTTTATAGTCGTGGCAGACTATGAAGAGGCAAGCTAGTTTATAGTCTTAGCGGACTCTGGTGAATGAGTGTGACAGTTTAGTGTCATGTCGGACAGAGCTTTGTGGTGTCAATTTACCGTCATGATGCCAGGATGATGTGTGGTATCAGTTTTAAGTCATGATGCCAGGACTGCCTGTGGATGCATGCGTGTGTGCTCGTATGATCCTGTAAACAAAAGCAACTAGAGAAAATAATGTTAAATAGCAACTACAGAAAATATGAACTAAAATACACAAGTAAATAGAAAACAATGTGAAAAAGTGGTAGTTTAAGGCCTTTTCGGGCCACGGTTTAGTTTAAGGCCTTTTCGGGCCACGATTTAGTTTAAGGCCTTTTCGGGCCATGAGAGAACACATATGCTAGTGCAATACAAACAAACGTGACATATGCCCCACAAAAGAATGTGAAGAGTGTGCGAAGATCCAACTGGTTTTTGGCCGTTGGGGCATGTTGATCGTGTGGTTTTCGCCTAATTGGTTGTGTTTTTGGAAGCATTTTAGGCTTAGGCTCAGCTAGGAGGCTTATGGTTTTCACCACTCATTCGAGTGTTTTAGCTTTAACTACTATGTCGGTTGCCACCCGTTTGGGCGTTTTGGCTCTAGGTGTTACGTTTGTTGCCATGTGTGTTGCATTAAGAGGCTTCTCTTTCAAGACTTGTGATATGTCTATGTTGTGGTCAGCTTGAAAGGGAGTGTTTTTGCCATGTATAATGACTTGTCCACCTTCGTATGTAAGGTATATTTCTTGATGTATCGGTGAGGAAACGAGTTGTTGTTGTGCTAGCCAAGGTCTGCCAAGAATCATGTTGAAACTGGGCATCTCTTCTATGATAGTGAACTCTGCGCTGGTGGGGAATTGTTCACCTACCACAAAGGCTAGGTTAATCGTGCCCTTGACTGTGACACATGATCCGTTGAAGGATTTTAGACACGTAGTTTCTGTTGGCATGATCTTGTCTACTATGCCTAGTTTGTTGATGACGGAGTATAGAACTACGTTTGTTGCCGTGCCATCATCAACATGCACTCTGCGAATGGTACATTGCCCAACACGTATGCTAATAGACAATGGAGCTGTTGTGACCTCCCCTCATTTGGGGTTGACTTTAATTGCATCATCGCAGAAGGCTAAGGTGTTTGAACCTAATCCTTGTGGTGTGTGTTGCGAAATCATTGTACGGATGGATTCCATGTTAGCAGGGATGTCCTCTATAATAGGAATGGATGCTAATGTTTGCGCTAAGGCTTCGTGATGGGCTGATGATGTCATGACCAAGTTGTACAAGCTCATGGTTGTGTTCTTTTGTTTGAGCATTTATTTCACCTGGGACAGTGTAGCTACAAAGTTTGTGTTAGCTGTCGTTGTGTTGGTTGCCTCTGTATGGGTCAGGGGCTTGGGCCTGGTTTGTTTGGGATTAGGGGTAGGACCCCTAGTGTTTGGTTGCTGTATACTAGGTGTGGCTTTTATTTCAGCTATGGGTGTTGTTCATTGTTCGTTTGTCCTCTTCTGCTGTCATTTGGTAGGCTTATCCATGTTGTTGGCAAGGTTGACTCTCGAGGGAGAAGAGGTTGAGACGTTGCCTATGGTTGGGCTCAGGGTAGGTGAGGGGCCATCACGTGGTGGCACCTTTATGACAAATGATAGTTTAGGAGGTGTCGTTGTTGTTTGACTAGCTTGTTGTGGCACCTTGATGATGAAAGGTTTCTTTGCGGTTGTGGTCGATGCATCATGCTAGTTTATCATCTTAGCAGACGTGTGTGGTGGTACTTTGACCACAAAGGGTGTCTTCGGTGCTCAGGATTGCGTTGAATCTTGCCAGTTTAATGTCTTAGTGGATATATGAGGTGGTGGTACCTTGACCACGAAAGGTGTCATCGGTGCTCTAGGTGGCACCTTGATGATGATGGGAGGCCCCTTGCTTGTGGAGGCGGAGGGGAATTTTGCCTTGTTGGGAGGCACATGGATCACAAAAGGTTGCCACACAGGTTTAGGCTTACTATCTATGCCAATGGAGTTTATGACATAGGAGGCATCGTCTGTGCTGGGTTGATTCAGGGTGTTGACATTCAATTGGCCCCGTTCTATCATTTCTTGTAGATCATCTTGTAATGCATGGTAGGTGTCGATGTTATGACCAAACATCTGGTGGTAGTGACAGAATTGGTCTAACTTGAAATGTCATGGAACTGGAGGCTCGTTTGGTGCTGCTAAGGTGGGGTTCCTTAGTAGCTCGCAATACCTGTCATGTCTTCGATGGGCAGTTTCTGCTACTTTTTTGTATTGGATTTGCTCGATTTTGAGGAGTTACTCTAGTAGTTCAGAGGGTCACATGGGTAACAGCGTATACTTAGAGAAATCCTTGCGCTGAAAGTTGGGCCTGGGGGTGGCCCCTGTTGTTGCAGGAAGGTTGGTACTGGTGTTTGTTGTTTTTGTGCTTGCGGCTACAATTTCCATTGTTGTCTGTTGTTTGGCAACGTGTTGGTTCTTGTAAGCCACATAGGCGGGACCATTGCTGGTTTGTGCAACTTGTTCTATGTTCTTGATCTGCATGAAAGCTTGGCTCAATGTTTGAACGGTTAGGTAGTACAATTTTGACTTAATGAAGTCATTCACGGCTCCCTTCAGAATTGTAAGCAAATAAGTTTCAGGGATGGGCTCATGAAGTTTGTTAAGGGCTGCACTCCATCGTTGGAAGAATTTCTACATAGGCTCAAGTGGTGCTTGTTTCACCTATATCAGAGTGTCAAGTGTTGCTTCAGGCTTCAGGTTGTACTTAAACCTGGTAACGAACTGGTGTAACAGATCCTCCAAAGAGGATATGGAGTTACGAGGTAAGGCTNGTTGTACTTGGTTAACTAGGGCAGTGTGATTCCCTTGGGTAAAGCTAACAGTGGCACTGAAGAGTTAATTGGATCATCCTGGTAGAAATCTAGTACTTTAACTTGTTCAGTGTTAGCACTTTTGAGACACTTTACCTCATCAGCTAATGCTTACATCATCTATTTTACTTCTGCACACTCTTGAGTGGTAGGCAGATTAGTTGGTTGGGGAGATTGTTGGGTTGTCATTTGTTGCTGTGGAGCAACATTCAGAGTTGTGGTTGTGGGGTGTGGCACATTGAAGTGAGTGGGTTGTTGAATAAGGGATATGGTTCCTTGCCTAGCCACAAACTTTGAAGTGACACCCTGGATGTGCAAGGCCAATGTAACAAAAGTGGCCCCATGTGTTTGCATTGGCGGCATGTATTGGGTGGATGTGGACATGGGTAGTCCATGTGGGTATGCTAGTGCTTGCATGCTCGTTGATGCGTGGTGAAGGCTCGTCTATCCCATGTGAGGGTGGAATGATGGGTTCATGTAGGCATGGGGACTGAGTGTGTGGTATGAATCCTTAGGTTTAGATCGTGCCTCGAAGTCATCTATATCATGTTAGTTTTGGGGCTCCTTAGTGGGTCACCGTGTGTTTTGGCCCCTTGCTAGAAGGAGTTGAGAGATGAGTTGATGGTGAGGCTCAGAAAGGGGGATGATGTCATATACAGAGGGGACGAATTCATGACCTCCCATGTATATGCGCTCGAAGTTTCGTTTTTCCTTCTGTTCTATGGTGTCAAGAGGAAGGTTGGCCTGAATCTTCACACAGATAAAGTTGTATTATTCTTGTGTGAGGATTACGAAGGTGCATGCGTTAGAGTTCTGAGATGACTCCATGGTGATGCGTGCTTGGGCAAGGTCCGTTGTCAAATGTTTTAAATGTTTGAATGTGACAGCGTAAACGAGTGAAAATTTGGTTAAGTGTTGGACAATGAATGAAGAAAATTCTAAGTGTTGGCAGTGTATACCAAAGAGTCACAGCGTACAGACTAGCCTGATAGCGTGTAGATCTCAGCGTGTAGGCCTCAGTGTGCATATCTCAGCGTGTAGGCCTTAGTGTGCAGATCTCAGCATGCAGCGTATACATGCCGGGTGTGCAGCAAATGTGGTTGAACAGGGCAGATCTAAAAGATTTGAAGTCAGATCTACGTTAACTGAGTGCAGATATGGGAAAATCGACTATAAATATGGGGTCACAGGAAGCAGATCTATGAGATGGACTAGTAGATCTGAAGAGATCTATGCTGGGTCAGAGTAGATCTAAGCAAAGAGAGGCCCTTCTTCTAGCATCATTTTCTGTATTGTCCGAAATCGTCGGTGCAAGGCTGGAATAAAACAGACACCGAGAGATCTACAGACAGGCACAGAAGACTCTACCTTCGCTTAAGGGCAAGTCGGAATGGATGAAGGTAGAGTGCCTTGAATGGTCTACACGCGGATCAAACGAGGACTTCCCCAACGTACGCACTTTGCAATGCGTTGGATTATATGTAAACGATGCATATTAAATGTAAATCATAATGTAAACAGGCACAATAATGTAAACTAAAATGTAAACGGAAACTGGAAAAATAAAGAAAACTGCAATAAATCTGGGCAAAATATCAACTTTTTTGTATTGAAAAAGTGATTATAGTGTGCACTAGTCAGAACGCAGTTGTGGATTAATCACAAGATAGACGTTTAGCCCCAGTGGGTGATGACGGGTGCTAGAAGATGTAGGTTTTGGGTTGCAGGGAAATGCAGTGTCCAAGTCTGATGCCCCAACGTACAGAGGTTGATGCCCAGATTTTCTAAGTGTTTCTGATTCCAGTTTTTTTTGTCTCCATTTGTAAAAATTGCCCCCCCCCCTTTGATCTAGTGAAAAATCAGAGTTTTTATGAGGTTTTTTGAGTGCTGTATTTGGATCTAGAAGGGTATGAGTGACTGTGGGTGAGAGAATTTCGGGTTAGATGACACGTGGCTGCGTTGCCCGGGTGCAAAGAATATTACAACTATGTAGCGTGCTACATGCCAACGTGTGTTGCTGCATGCCAGCGTGTACACGCTGGGCGTGTGAACTCAGCGTATAGACTTGATTAAAACAAGAGAATTCATTTTTACAAACTACTATTACAGCAGGAAGTATCCAATTCGGCCCTCAGATTTGAACTCGGATGTTACGAGAATGCTGCCTGTGGATGTTCAGCTCAGTTGGACTTGATCTGATATGGTTCTGGAAGATTTCCACTGATGTACGTTGTGCTGCACGCTAGATGGTGCACACTGGGCATACACGCTGGGTGTGCAGGAGGTACATGCTCAGCGTGTGTACTTTCAAGTGTATGATTTAAAGGTCAAAACTCGATTTTCTTGAGCCCATGATGATGCCTAACAGTTGCCCTGTCTCTGAGAGTTGATGTCTTGTGAAAATATTTCTCTGAAGTGCTTGTTTTGGGTAATCTTTGAAGTCACACGCTGGGCGTGCAAGATGCATACCTAGTGAAAACCAAGTATTTTGGGCTCAAAATTTTGCCGGGTTCGACACTAGATGTTGCCATAGTCTTCTGTGGATCCCGGGGAACCATTTCTTGCTTAGTTTGACTCCGTTTGAAGCTATTCATGAGGTCGTCAAGCTTTAGTCATGGTGGGGAGCATCACGATTTTAGCTCGATTCTTGTTGAAGAAGTGCTAAGCTCAGAATTTTGTGGTGTTTCAGTAGGCATCATAAAGAGATCCATCTACCCAAGCTCAATTTAAATAGCTTTTCTAAATTTTCAGGAGGCTATGACTTGGACCCATATCAACATTTACAAGCCTTCTACGATGCCTGCACATGGAACAACATTGATAATGGGTGGAAAAAACTTAAGCTCTTCCCTATGACACTCGTTATCCAAGAAAAAGTATGGTATCGATCGTTAAAACCAAATTCAATACGACGCTGGTCAACAGTGGTAGAAGTCTTTAATGAAAAATATCAAACCTACGCAAGAGTGTCAGCCTTGAGGAAACAAATCCAAGGATGGAAACAAGCAAAACATGAACCCTTGGACATGGCCTTAGAAAGATATTATGCACTATTAAACAACTGTCCAGGCCATGGGTTTTCTGAGGAAAGGCTAATGTACCATATTATCAATGGGCTTCATGATGCAACAAGAGAAACCTTAGGAATGTATGCCCAAGGTCAACTATACGAACTATGAACCCATCAAATCCAAGAGCTTATTAAGTAGGTAGCAAAAGAAGAAGGAGAAATGGCTAGATGGGAGAGTGTTGAAAAACATCAATGGGACCAAAATATCAACTCAACAAAGGTCCATGATCATAAATAGGAGAAATCAACCAATCACAAGGAGAAAAAAATCATCTTTTCCAATACAAAAAACATTAGAAGAAGCTGAGGCAAAGATCAATAAGATGTTGGAATGGACACATCAAAAGTGTGGAGAATTCATCAACATCATTGGAGATAGATTTTTGACAACCCAAGAATCAGGACAAAACATTAGACAATCAGAAAGAAGGGATAAGGAAAATAGGAGCTCAACTACCAATCATACGTATGAATGCAACATATTCCTGTATGATCATCCCAAGGGCCAATGTCCAATATTGTTACATTTATATGAGCATTGGGGAAATACGTTACATCCAGAGTTTGTACAAAGATACTGTGTTCGATCACAGTGGCAACAATCCCAATCGTGGGGGAGACCACCACTAGAATAGAGACACCCTTCATATCATTCGAATCCAAACGCTTATCTTGTTCAACATCCTGTTTCTCCAACTGGGCCAACACACTTTATCTCACCATAGTACTATTCTTCACAATACCAACCCATGCCTCCAACACAATCACCACCTTGTGTATCTTACACACCTCCTAACTTTTAGCATTCTCATTCTTTTCCTCCTTCTACATCGCCACCAACTATTCCTAAGGTGCCTACACCACAAAAACAACCCATGAATGACACTTGTGCTACTACTACTAACAACAGTGAAAAACCTCCTCAACATCAAAAGTGTCCTTTCTTTAAACATGGTCGTAAGAAGG
>MNCI01001704.1:571388-605344 GCA_015680685.1 Gnetum montanum | reverse complement strand
AAGGGCATTATAGGTTGAAACCTACTTTGGGGAGGACCCACTTCTGTAATCTTTTGTAATTCTCACTTATGACATCGCTCACACACACAATTTCTTACCCTTAGCATAATTTTTCATAACGATCTTTCCCTACTATTATCGCTCTAAATTTTAATGTTCCAATGTACCATTACATACCCTTTTTCTTACCACCCAAGGTTTTATTGGTAAAATCCACAACCTTATCATTAATGGTGCCTTTTGAATCAATGAAATTACCCTAGAACATTTTGATCATAGTCAATGTCCTTAATTTCCATCGTTAATTTCAAGAAAATTATTTAAAAAGTTGGTATTTTCATGGTGTCTCACATCACTAGGGACAAGATATCGCATATGTGATATCGCGTCCCCACTACCTATAAATAGGTCATTCCATTCCCTACAACACTTAGCATCATTTTTTCATTCACACGGGGGGAGTTTTTAAAATTTTTCTTTGTGACTTGCGATTGAGTGACCCTTGCTTTTTTCCCTATATTTCGCTCGCTGGTGCTCCGATTTTAATTCCATTTGAACCTGCTTGAACCTGGAGTGTTCAGTTTAGTCGTGGGAGAGGGAAACTTGCTGAAAAGTGCCTAAAGGTTTTGAAATTTATCATTGACCGAAGAACATTAGCTAGGATAATTAACTATAACACTTAGAATAATTATGCCTAAAAATCATTTAATTCCTAGGTATACTGGGAGACTAAAATGGAAACCACCTAAGTCACAGGACTCATTATTATAAACTTTCGGGCCTTATCACATGGGATAATATAAGATCATTAATTAAGGCAATCAGTAAGGTATAACTTAACTTTAAAAATAACCTTACTAATGCTTGGCCCATGTGATTGCAGATGGCCCCGAAACGTGGACAATAGGAAGGTCCTACCTAAGATGGAAGCAAACGAGCTCAGAGAGGTGGAAGACAAAGACCTACTGGACAACATGTAGAATAGGAGGAGCAACCATTCAGCATTCATCAAGATGAACCTCCTACTGGACGGTCTGGGCAGGTAGAAGGAGGAGCTGCTATAGCGCTTGAATTGGGACAACAACTCACGTTGCCCCAAGATTGTGTTCAGGCCATCCACAAGAAGTCCACATTCACTATGGTGATTGTGGAATTGAACTTTGAATCATTTGTAGAGTTCACTCCTGAGGCCATTAGGGATCACCTCAAAGGATCCCCATTTTGACCTATCCTCTCTAAAAGTAGTGCTTGGTACCTAGGAGAAACGTACCAATTCTGGCACAATAGGAATCCAGGCACCATTGTAAATATTTGTGGTGTGATAGTTAACTTCTCTGCGCAAGCCATTTTGGAAGTGTTAAACCTTCCAAATATAGGCTCCCAGGTTGCTCAGTTATCCACCCATTCAGATCCCAATGTGCGAAAGGATTGGTTAGAGAAGGCTTATGGCAGGGATAAAGCATTTAGTGAATTAATGATGGTAGAGAGGGTTTATTTCAAAATTGGAACATATCACCTCTTCTCCACAAAGAGCCTCAAAATAATATCAACGTATGTGGCTAGAGGATGTGCAGTGTTGATGGGAAAGGTTAATGCTAGCCTACCCCATCTATATTTGATGGAGATCCTGAGGCAGTTCGAAGAACGAAAGATAGGGAAAATGGCACTGCCTTTTCCTTGTCTTATCAGAAAGCTTTGCCAATGCGATGGTATTTGAGGGTACACCAATGACATCCTCCGAAAGGCCTCGGCTACTTCATATGCTAAATTACTAAAGGCGCCAGCTCCAAGAAAAAGCACTGGCGAGGAGCTGGGACTCAAACAAGAAGAAGAACATATGGCTGGACCCAGTCAACCTCCAGCCATGGGTCCTAGTCAACAACAAGAAGCAGGGCCTAGCATAGGCCAGGATTAGCCCCCACTGCCGCAAGACTACAGACCATCAATGAGCCATCTTAGGGCCATCACTGAGACAGTCAATTGGGGAATTTGTGATGATGCAAACCTCTTCCACATCATCGATGATGCTAGGCAGCCTACTATTTCGTTAGATTGCACAAGGGGTGAAGTCTCTATTCAAACAAGAGGAGGGGAAAGTAGATGGTCACAAAAGATCTCAGGAAACGCAGCATCATTCTAGGTGCAGTTAGAGACTAGTGAAGAGGACACTATGGTAGTCATGCAACACCAGAATGCCACAGGAGCTACAAATGTGGTCATAGATCACATCAAAGAATCCTTCAACGTACCTGTTGTTCCACCGGAAGATCTCTCAGAAGCACGGGATGCTCAAACTCTAGCCAGAACCTCAATGACTTTTGTGGAACATGTGGATGCACTTGATAGATTACTTCAAATAGGGCAAGTAATGACGTCCCTATTTGACATCCCTCAAGATGTTACAACAATTCAGTCAGACCTCATTTCCACAAAGGGGAAGCTGGTCCTAATAGAAGTAAGGGCAGAGCATGCTGAAGCTGAAGTGCAGAAATTACAAGAGCAGCTCATGGCCTTACAAGCAGCATAGCAGGACCCTCTGCAATTTGTTCCTGAAGACCAGCTAGAAAACTTTAGAACTGAGCAGCTAACAAAGTTAATTTTAGAGAATAAAAAGGTGGTGGAAGAAAAGGAGACAGCTGTTTGGGATGCCTTCATAGCACAAACCCATGCACATCTTAAGGCACTCAAGGCCTTACAGGAAGAAAAAAAATAGCTTGCAACTAACAATCTTCGGTTGACCATTGTAGAAAAGTAAAAGAACGTTCTCAATGAACACTTTCATCAATTATGAGAATAATTCATCTGGGTCAACCGTGACATGAGCCATTTAGCCAGAGAAAATTGAACCCTCTCGATGGAGGAGGTACATGCTATTTATCAAAAGTCAGCAATTGAGATCAGCGCATGGCAGAATGAGACTAAACAACATGAGAAGCTGAAGAAGCACTTCCGAGATCAGGTGGGGATGTACAAAAAAATCCTAGAGAAGGAGATCCATATGGCCAAGGCCCAAATCAATACTATCAGTGCTCAACACATTGATTGGCAGGCCATATTGGACACATATGCCTTCGTCCACCAAGCAGAAGTTAAGAACCAGGACCTGCAAATTTAGGACTTAACAAAGTACATGGAGTTGGCAAACCTAAGATACGTCAACCTTGCCATATTAATAGCAAGACGCTTGAGGTCAAAGCTTAAGCAGTAGGTAGCAACCACCCACATCAAATATGAAGTAGAATTTGCAGAATGCAAGAAGTTGTTGGAAAAAATGGATGCTGCAAATTTTGAACTTGAGGTGGTAAAATCCAGCTACCAAGGACAAAGGGATTCGCAACTGACTTGGCTCAATGGCTAACGGACCTTCATGAATACAAGTACAAATCCAGAGCCTCTGAGGAGGAACAACAGGTGTTCGTGGCTTGGTATGTCAAGGCCAACCAGATGTTCCCGCAACTACCTTGTCCGTGGAAGGTGCCAACTCCATCAACCATTGAAACATTAGCATGGATGGCACAAGACCCTCGGACTGATGAGGAGAAGCTCTAGGCCATACTTCAACACCATCAAGCCTCAAAACCTGGAGCACAAGACAAAGGGAAGGCACCAATGGAGGAGCCACTGCCACCAAGAACTACATGAGTTCCAAATTTTTGTAGTTGTAGCATATTTTGTGTGTTGTGTTTTCTTCCCACACTGTGGCATCATCCTGTTTCTTTTTCTATCTAATAATTCCATACCTATCCACTATGTAATCATTGTAACTCGAGGATGAGTTTTTATTCAATCGTGGGGGTATGATGGGACGCGATATTGCATAGGCCACGATATCGCGTATGTGATATCACGTACACGATATTGCGTACACAATATCTTAGTCCACCGCAATGTCTATAAATAAGAAGCAGCTCTTCCTTGTTTCACAATATAGGTTAGATTGTAGCGAAACTCTGGTAGTTTGATCCCTCCAGTGATAGATTATTTTTCTCGTGTCTACCCGCAATGTGGTGAATGTAATTGTATGACATTCTTTATTCAAGTGTGACGTACTTGGACACACACATGATTGGCAATAAATATTGAGATTACTTCATCATTGTAGCATTCACTTTGTTTATTTATTTATTTAATTATTATTTATTTCTTTCCTAATTAGTCTCTCTCACCCTTAAACTCATGTTAAATTGTGGAATGAGTATGACTTGATTATGAGCATTTAAGTGTGACTACTTGGTAACCCAGTGGCGTACCTAGGATCTGTGCTAAGTAATCCCAGTGGTAGTCGTGCATGAAGTTCAAGATGTGTATAGATAATCAAGGAATGAATGCTCATCACACTTAAGCTAGATTAGATTCTCTTACCCTCTCTCTCCTAGATTAGTTAATTTAATATCACTTTCCATTGCCTTCAGGAGTAGCATTAGATTAGGAAACCCATCATACACCTCACTATAGACTAAACCATACGTGAAAATAATAATACTAGTCTAGGTGGGAAGATAGTGAACTGCGACCTAAGGATAATTTTCTAGGTGCCACAACTAGTCTGTCTGCGGAGTTCAACCAAATCGCATGTGAGAATGCTCATATTCATATGGTTGAATGTAGGGGTACCTCGCCACTCATCAATTGCTTATGGAATTAACAAAAAAATATATACTGTTCCAGTGATTTGAAGAATGTGAAAAGGCATTTGAGACCCTAAAACAAAAACTAATTAAGACATTGGTCTAGAGGGCTACAAATTGGTTTAGGTCTTTTTAAATCATAAATGATGCTTCAAACTATGCACTAGAAGTAGTATTTACCTAGTTAGATGATCAAAAGAGACTATATAACATATATTGCATGAATAGAAGCATTATTAGGGTAAAAATTTACCAATACAAAAAAGGAGCTTATAGCTATGGGATATGCACTTGAAAAATTTAGATATTATGTGCTCACATATTCAATCTATGTTCCTACTAATCACAGTGCAATTTGATTTTTAATGAGTAAACTAGTGATTAGTTCAAGAGTGATAAGAAAGCTTGTTATACTACAAGAATTTAATATAACAATGATTGACAAAAAAGATCCTAAAATATTATAGTTGATCATTTGTCAAGACTAAGACTAGATTCTTAAGAAAATGAAAAACCATTATTAAACTAGTTTCCCGATGAAAACTTATTTACAAAGATAACAATGGTTATGGATTTAGTAGCAAAGTCATGAATTACTAGTTATACAACTTATTTAACTACATAAGAACCTCTTGCTAAATGGGATAAAAAATAGAGAGAAGTTTTTCCATAATGTAAAACAATATATAGAGAGTAATGGAAATCTTTATACGATTTGTGAATATGGCTTAATATTATGGTGTATTTTGAAGGAAAATCAACAAATAGTGTTGTAAGATGCAAATGAAGGATCATGAGGTAGTCATTATACAAGAAAATGAACAACACTAAATCTTATGATGATAGGAGACTTTTGGCCTATCGTATTCAGGAACATACACCAATTTACATAATCTTGTGAAATATGTCAAAAGGATGGAGGATTGATGACCAAAAATAATGGGCCACACCAATGGATATAATCATTAGAACCATTCGATACTTGGAAAATTAATTTTATGGGATCCATCACACAATGTAAAATGAAAATTTATAAATTATTATGACTATTGATTATTGCATCAACTAGGCAAAAGTAGCTAGAGTTAAATATTGCATTACCATACTAGCTATGAACATCTTCTAACAACATGTGGTGAATAGGTTTGAGGTATCAAGAATGTTAATCTTAGATAATGGAACTTGTTTTATTGAAGCTACATTTAAAAATTTAATGCAAGGCCTTGGGATGAATCACAAACTAACTATACCTTATCATCTTAGAGAAAATGATTAAGCTAGAGTAACTAGCAGAGAAATTGTATAACTATTAACTAGAACTATTGGTAGATATAGGAAGGATTGAAGCACTAAGCTTCATGATGCTTTATGGACATATCGATCTACTTGGAAACTTTCTATATGGTATTCACAATATGAACTCGTTTATGGTAAATTACCTACCTTGCAAATCTAAGTAGAAATAAATATCCTAACAATTGTCTGTGTACTTGACTTAGACATAGACCTAGCCTAGAAAGAATGATTAATGAACCTTAATTTACTAGATGAAAATTGATGACTAGCCTAAATGAGCAACAATATTCATAAGAAATATTCCAAATATAGACATAACACTAAGATTAGACAAGTTTCTATTAAACTTAGAGATAGAGTCCTTTACTATAACCCAAATCATGTCACCTAAAGGATGAAGTTTTAGACTTTATGGAAAGGACACTATATAGTGCATGGTACATATTAATCTAACACCATGTAAATATATCACCCAATTGACCCATAGAAATTAATCATTGTCAACATTTAATAAGTCAAATCATTTCATGACTTTCCATCACCAAAAAAATCTACCATGTGTTCCAACCCACTCACTTCCTATTTATTCTTTTAAATTTCTACCTTTGATAGTAGTCATTGGGGTGTCATCTCTTATCCTTAGGCAACGCTTAACCTTTTTACATTTTTCTTTCATTTTTCAAAATTTTTTTACTATTTTTCAAAATTATTTAATATGCTTTTTATTCTTTCATATTTTTCATAATTTATTATAATTTTTTCCATTCTTTAATATCTTACAAGGTACTTTATATGTTTTTTATTCTTGTATATCTTTGAGTATTTTACAATTTTACTATTTTTGATGTGTGTATTTTTGTTGATTTTTCTAATAAAGTATCAAGAAATAAGCAAGATGTAGTTGAAATAATAAGAATCTCACTCTATGTTATAAATCATTAAAGGACCAATTGTATATATAGTGAGGGCACATTATATATCTACTCATCATTTTCAATAATAAGAGGTCCTTATCATGGACATAATGATATTCTCCTCACCATAAAACTAAAATAAACTTGTGATCATTATGCTTAGATGAAAAGAAGAAGAACTACGTGAAAATGAAAAGGGTGTGATATCAAGGAAATTTGTGGCTTCTGTAAAGCTACTACAATGAGTCTTGTTACATTTTTAAGCTATATTATTTACTTGAGTTCTAATGAAAAAATTAAAAGCATATTCTAAAATAAGTATTATCTTGTCATGTCATTGAAAAGACATGTTACCCGTACCTAACGGTAGCCCTATAGTAAGGTTGACATAGTAATAACATAATAAATACATGGAGCAAGTTCACTCCACAATTAAATCACATTCAATACACTAAATCCAAATATTACGAAGAGACAAAATTGTTTGCTAGAAAACAGGAAAACTAGCTAACTTCAATTAAAATTATCAGAATATTACATTAGAGTTCACACAGCCCACAAGCATCCAAAAACCTATCACACTTAAATGATATTGTAGAGCATGAGGCTCTACAATCACACACCAGTTGTTCTCAATGCAAGACACAATTAATAGAAATCTCTTTCACAACTTGGGATTGAGATCTCAACTCACAAGTGAAATACAAGAGAATAGAACACATAAATCAACACACCACAAGTTGATCTTAGAGCTATAATCACCTATTTCACTCACCCAATGTGCTTACCCAATCTCTCTTTCCTAGTTTTCCTTACATACCAACTCTCCTCTCATCTCATGGATGAAGGTATACATAATTATAAAGATCCAAAATCCTAGGAAGCTTTCTATTTTCCTTCCTAGATATTTTCCACATAGATCTAAAGTCTTTTGGATGTTTCCCAATCGATACACCACATTAGAGCTTTTATTCTTCATCAACATAGATGTCTCTTGTTTTATGTAGACATCCTTTATGAGAGCTCTATTCTTAGGAGAGACGTTTACTATTTTTGGGAGATGTCTTCTCTGGACTGGAAATGTCTACACTTTAGGGGAGATGTCTATCTTTTTAAGAAGACTTCTTTTGTGAAAGCCTTGCTCTTAGGAGAGACATCTACTATTTTTGGTAGATGTCTTCTATGGATTGGAGACGTCTACACTTTAGAGGAGATGTCTTTGGAAAGATGTCTATCTTTTTGGGAAGCTATCTATCTTGAAGGTGCCAAAAATAAAAATGCTTCTTTTGATGTCAGAAGCCTTTGAATGCCTCCCAACAAGTTCTTATAGATCCTAGAACCTCTTAAACTCATCCAAATAAGTCAAAACACCTTCAAACATGCCAAAACACCTGAAAATATTCATCATAAAAATTTAGCACAAAAACACACACAAAAGTTGGACAAATGCATTTGAGTCTTCTCCAAGTGCAAAACTTGCAAAAAGAACTTGTAGGAAAAGCACAAGAAAATTGAAAGAGGTGTTTCTACACCAACTCTCCCACCCTTCACAAAGTCAACTCATGTGAAGAAGGGAGTAGGAGTAGAGGTGATCCCCCACTCAACAAGTTTGATCTTATGAACCCATACAACATCATCAATGGATGGATCCTCCCAATGGATCAAATATTCATGCCTCTAAACTCCCCAAGTGCTAGAAGCTTCCCTCCTCTTGAATAAAATTTTCTTCTTCTCCATTGAAGGTTTGGATTAATCAATAGCCCCATTCAACTCATCAATGCTTTCTTGTATGGTCTTCTCATTAGTTGGTCAATGATAATGCACAATATTTGGAACATTAAACACAAAATACATACCAACATCATTTGGTAAATCAATCTCAAAAGCATTGTCATTAATTTTAGCCTTGATTTTGAAAGGTCCAATCTTCTTAGCTTTCAATTTGGAGAAGTTAACACCTCTCAACCACTTCTTCTTCAAGTGCATCCACCATCAAAGTTGAGCTTCACCATCAAAGCTCTTCAAAGTATCCACCATCTTTGGACAAAACCCATAGTTCATCTCAAATGGGCTTTTATCAATAGCAAAATGAAAATAATTATTATACAAAAATTCAGCATGACACAAGTTTTCCCACTTGTTTGGCTATCCATCACACAAACATCTCAGTATGTTTAGCAAGGATTTATTTACCACCTTTGTTTAGCCATCAGATTATGGATGATATGCACTAGAAAAATTCAAATTTTTTCCTAAAATTTTTTAAAGGAACCTCCAAAAATTACTTGTAACCTTGGAGTCTCTATCATTAACAATATTCAAAGGAATACCATGCAACTTCACAACATGCTAGAAAAATAAATTTGCAACATGAGAGGCATCACTCATCTTCCTGCATGGAATAAAATGCACCATCTTGGAGAACCTTTGAATAACAATAAAAATTGCATTTTTCCCACTCTTATTCTTTGAAATTCCACTCATAAAGTCCATTGACACACTTTCCCATGGACCTTTTGGAATTGGCAAAGGGATATAGTGTCCATCCATACCTTAACCTTCTTTGAACATCTAACATGTCAAGTACTCCTTCACAAATTTTGAGACTTTTGTTGCCATACCAAGCCTAAAATAGTGCCTACCCATAAGTTATAATGTTTTACCCCTACCCATGTAACCTTACATGCCACTACAATGCTTTTCAAACAAAATATTTTTTCTAAAATCATAATTAGGAATACATACCTTTCCATTCTTAAAATAATAGTTCATCTTGAATATGATAGTCCCTCCATTGGTCTATCTTATTCATTAATGATTTCTTGAGACTCCTCCAAACCTATCCAAAATCAACATCATGATCATATAAAGAAGCAAAATCACCCATACCTTCCACATGAGGTATGCTGAAATTTGCCACATGCACCCTGGATAATGCATCAACTACGACATTAGCTTTTCCACGTTTGTGCTTCAACACAATTGAACTCTTGTAACTGTGCAATCCACTTCATGTGCTTTGCACTCAACTTCTTTTGTGAGTTTAGAGATTGAAGAGCTTTTTGGTCCATCATCAAGGTAAATTCTTTAGGCAACAACTAATGCCTTGAATGCTTGATTACTTGAAGAATAGTGTAAAAATCCTTCTCATATACACTACATTTTTTCCTTGACTCATTCAATTTTTTAGAAAATAAATCAATAGGCCTACCTCCACATGAAAAAGCTTTTTTGAATTTGGAATTGCAAGCATTGATTCATTGGAAATTTTTTCTTTCAATAAGTCAAAGATTCCTTGGGTTTTATTATCCCACCTAAATTCTGAAATAGCAGCAACTTTTCATGTTGTAACCTTTGTAACCCCATCCCATGAAAACTGAGGCAAAACTTCATTGTAAATGTGAAGGTTGTAATCCATGAGGAGCAATCTCACATATTTCATACTCTTGGGGCTGAAAAATGCCTCATAAGTTACCAAAGTCTCATTCCCCAATTGAAAAGAGTTGCCTAGTGTCTATATTTAGGCTTGGGAAAGTCAAAAATGCCTTTTAGAATGCCAAAAAATGGTGATTTGATGGGTTTTATGGGGGATATACACTTTCCTACGCTGACAAACCCTTGTAGGGGGTAAGCTAGCTAGGAGATATCAAACCAAGCATGGAGGCGTGCAAGGGGATAGAACTAACCTACCCCTAGCATGAAAAGAGGGGTAACTTAGCCTAGAGGGGTTTGACCTTCACTCCCAACATTGATCTCTCATCTCCCTTAGCATTGACACTCTTCCCTCATTGTGGAGGGGTCAACCAATGTAGATGCATGGGGGTGGATCTTACCTACCCCCTTGAATGTGGCAAAAATTTTGTAGCCAACTCGTTAGTCATTTGTTGATAATTTGTAGCTCAAATCATGGCCAAAACCTTATAAAAATCAAACCTTGACATCATCTCAAGGTTAGAAACTTTTTATAGTTGCATACACTTAGCATTTTGGGCATTTAACATCCAAGAGCTCTTGCTTTATAATAGAAACATGGCTTCTTCGGTCTGATCAACGTGAAACCTTCCTAGCCCTATTATCCCCTATTACCCTCCTTGCGTTTTGTGAGCCTAGAGTGTTAACATTGCCCCCTTGGAATTCCCAAATCTTAACATGCAACATCTTGGCCATCCCAGTTATTTACATTACCCACTACCAATAGTCACCAACATTGTAGATCTTGATTTTTAGTAGCGAAGTTTCAAAAACATTGGGAGTGACCAAGAGTTTAGATCATGGAGCAAATTCTATCTTCTTCAATGGGCTTGGAACCCCCACATAAGTGAACCCCCTTTTGCTCTCCTATGAGCACTTTTGTACACATATCTAAACTCATTCTTTATTTACTTAATAAAGTTTATAGTTTATTTTGTGTGCAAGTAATATTCATTTGAATTTTAGATTTGCAAATTTTTACATTTTAAACCCCTATTTTTTATCCCCCTAAGTCCCTAGATGATATACTAGATTGTTTAGGGTACCCTGAATTCCATTTCTTCCCAAAGGCTTTGGGGACCTGGGTTTGAGGATGCTTATGGATAAGAATCCTTGGTTTTCTAATGATTGAGATTTTCTGTTACAAAACTTTTCTTGGCACTAGAAGGAGGGCCTCTACTTAATTTTTATTGCTAGATCTATCTCTCTCATTGCCAACATTACCTACCCTTTAAAAGTTTTGGATTTTTATAGCAGAAACCTTGAAATCACCTTGAAAACCAATGTTGCCCATCATCCCCCTGTGATAGAAACTTTAGCATGGAAGTTGTAGGTGGTTGGGTGTTGAGTTTTCATAGCATCTGTTGTGAATTCTCAAAACAAAGCTAATGTTAATCACCCACATGCAAATGTTCCTGCCTTTCTTCCCTATTGTGGAATTTGGAAACTTTCCAAAATCATTTTAAGAAAGTTTCTAGTTTCTATTTTGATAGTCAAACCTTCCCTCCCCCTTCATCAATGTTGGTTTTGGAAGGTTTGAGATCCCCCCATCTCACCCCCTCTTTTTCCCCTTGCCACACCCAATGTGGAAGGTAGCTAGAAGGCTAGCATGGATGAAGCTTGGTGTCAACATCATTAACTTTCTATTTTTGGCAAAAATAGCATACCCCCCTTTTACCCCCCACTTACTACTTATACTAAGTGACTTTTTTTTGGCCATTTTTGCTTCCTTTCACTAGACTTAAACTTTGTGGCAAGTCTAACTACCAAAATTTTCATTCTTTTCCTCACCTTTCTAATAGCTTTTACCTATTTTTACCAACACTAGTTTTGGAAAGTGTGAGATCCACTTATCTCACCCCTCTTTTTTTTCCCTACCACATCTGGGGGTGTGACAACTAGGAAGCCAATGTGGGTGACGCTTGCTACCACCTTTTCACCTTTCCATTTTTGGTAAAGGGGTATACCCCCCATTTTTCATCCTACTTTCTATTTATAGTATGCACTTTAGTTTCAACTATTTTTGCTTCTTTTGACCATTTTTGAATTCCACTTGCTAGGATTCACTTCTATTTTTGTCTTTTATAGCCTGTCTTAAGCCATTTTCAGTGAAATAGCCATGTCTCTTCCACAATCAACCAAGTTTCCTTACAACTACATCAACAATGGATTAGATCAATAGCACATGAGGGTTTATGATCCCAAAGACACCACCATAATGAAATGTATGCAACCTCGTAGACTTAGGAGGCAAAGTCCTAGTTTCATGATGATAAATGAAGAACACGATAACTTCATTTGCATCAAGATCTAGGTTGGCATGCTGATCCCACAAGCATAAGCAAAGGCCAAAAGGGAATTTGAGGTCATCCATCATAATGGAAAAGAGTATATTCCCTTCCCATATGACCAAATATCCCTTAATTTTATCTATGCTAGCATCTTAGCCCTTCCCATTGAGGTTGATGAGGATAACCAAAAGGCTACCTCTGAGGGACAACTAGAGGAGGAAGATGAATTTGGGGTAGAGTCTGAGCCTAAAAACTTGGTTGGGGGACTTTTCCAACAAGGGACCCCTAAGGCCATAGTGCCCACCTCTACCCCCTTCACCTCTTCCTTTGGATAGGTCCTACCACCTTCATCCCCATCATACTTGACCATGTTTAGGCTTATGCCAATCATCGTTGCACACCAAGCACAATTAGTGTCATAGCTAACCACTTTTCATTTCTCCATGCCCCTTGCTATCCAACCTAGGTTATTTTGACTAAAGATGATGGTAGTTACTACTACTAACTTGTTGATAAGCCATGTGAGGCCCAACATGAGATCCCAAGTAACTCAGGGGTCACATACCCCCTTTGTCTCATTTGTGCCCTAGGTAGTAGCATAAACATCTTTTTCCCTCTTTGGCCCAAAGGCTACAACCATGACACAACCTCTTGTTTCTATCTTACAACCAATAGTAAGGCTGCAAGCCTCACAGTCAACACCATAGTCATATGTGCAAGCCCTATAGCCAGCAAGGCTACCATAGGGCCTAGATCAGGTTTTCCAGATGATCTAGGATTTGATGGAGGAGTTGAAGAGGCTCAAAGCCTATACTTCTAAGTGTCAAGATCCGGGATTTTTACTAGGATGATTTCATCAATCCTATGGTTCCAACCTTGACACTTTCTCTTTGCATTCCTATTCCCTAATTTAGCAAGTATAATGGAGAAGGTGATCCCAATGCTCACCTCATAACCTTCCAATCCAAGTACTTACTGTTGTAGCCATGGTCTCATAACATTATGAGGATTTTCCCTATGTCCTTGACTGGGAAAGTGCTTGATTGGTACCACGCCTTACCTAGAGGATCCATATCCTCTCTTGAGGAATTGATAGCCCAATTTGTTAACTACTTCATGTATAACTGAAAGCTTGATACTATGCTTTACCAACTAATGAAGGTTAAGCAGGGATCCCTAGAACCCATGCAAAACTTCATCCAATGATGGAACAAATTTTTGAATGAAATACCAGACCCCATAGCTAAAACCCACCTTTTAGCTATATTTAAGAGGATGGTTAATAACTTTATCAAGTCCAAACTTTACTACCTTCACTTGTAGTCCCTTAGCCAAGCATTCTCCTAGACTAAGAATATAGAGGACGTTGCAGAGGCTAGTCATGACCTAGTTTATGTAGCATATAAAAATCAACATACATAGAGGGATAAGAAGAAGAGTAAACATAATAACATGGCTATGGAAACTATGGCCAAAGAGGCAAAGACCACTAGCCAAGGATTAAGGACCAACCCACCCAAGGCCCCTACCAATAATAACCATGATAACCAGCCTTCAACCTTTGGGGCCACTACATCAACAATAATTAATTCCAACTTTGAAAGGAAGGATAGGTCTATATACACTAGGCTTCCATTAAAACCATCAGAGTTTCTAGACCAACTTTTTAAGAGTGGGCATATTCAATACAAAAAGATGTCTAAAGCTTCTTGAAAGAAGCATGATAAGCTCTATGAAATAGCTAAATATCCCACTAGAGCAACAAAAGATGACTTAAAGCTACCTAAGTACTTCAAGTTAGACTACTTTTGCCACTAACACCAATTACTTGGTCATGACACAGACTTCTTCCTTACGCTGAAGGATGACCTATAGAAAATGATAGATAGGGGAGAGCTGGTTCTAGATGCATCTAACCCTATTTAAGCTTAGAACCAATCAATATAGGTGTACAAGGAACCATTGAACAGTAATAACATTGCATATATCATATCAACATTCAACATAGATGACAATCAGAGACCTACAAGAGAATCATTCGTGATCTACGTACCCCCCTCATAATGAAAGGGCTTCTTTAGCTTTCATCAGCTGAAGATCCCATTTTGTCATAAGAGTATCCTTACAAACACCTTTGAGGGAACCTTTTGTCATTAGGGTGCCTCAGCCCACTATAACACAATCAACCATAGCCCATTCAACTAATCTAACCATCCAACAACCTCTTGTGGTGGCCAATGCTATAGCATCTTCCTCACAACCAATGATTGACAACCAAGAGGTTTCAACCAAGTAGAGGAAGAAGCATAAGGAAAAGCCTAATGATAAAGGTGACAAGTAAAATAAAGCATAAAAGGAAGTGGGCTCACCAAAGCCCACTCCCATACCAGCTATACCCATGACCTCCTTTTCTTGACTCGCTTCAACTAACAAACCATAGGAGAACACTAGAATCCATAGCCAGAAGAATGAGGCGAAGCCTTGACAATAACAACCTAAGGCTGAAGTTCACATTTTGGGGTGCATGGAGGAAGTAAATAACAACTGGGGTGACAAGTCCATGACCAATGAAAAAAAAATTCCTTAGTGTGATGGATCAGTTCAAACACTCTCTCAAGCAAAAGAATACAACTTTGAGCTTATATGACTTGATCATGACTTCCACCACACATCGTGAGGCATTAGTCAAGCTGCTAACTTCCATTCCCATTAGTGACGACATCCCTACTAATGAGAAATCCATCCATGTAGTGATGGTTCCTCCCTCACCAAGAGTGGAGAAGTTGACACCCCTAGTATTTTACAATAGTAAAATCAAGGTTAATCCCCAACATAGCAAAGTAAATAGGGCTCCTTTATTCATAACCATATGCGTAGGATAGTTTAAGATGCATTGGATGCATGTAGATGATGGGGTTGTGACCAATGTTATTCCATGCACCATCATTGAATGTTTAGGATTGATGTAGCAAATGCAAGATACATCAACAACCACTCTTAAGTCTTTCAATGGATCAAGAGTTGATATAAAGAGATCTATCTTCTTGGATTTTGTGGTAGGGGAGAAATTCCCCACAATCGTAAATTTCTTAGTGGTGGAGGAAATTCCAAGGTTTAACCTTATCTTGGAAAGACCTTGGTTGGCTCAACTATGAGCCATGTCCTCACCCATCCACCAAGATATCCACCTTCCTTATAAGGAAGGTGAAATCATCATTCATGATGATAACGCAGTACCCTTGGTTGTTAACAACATGGACATAGGGTAGGGGTATGAAGTGAAGATTCAAGAAGAAGCTCTTAGCCATGAGATCCAACAACCCAAGAGAGAGTAGAAAGCTAAGAATGACAATGATGGGAAACAAGATGCAGTATGGGATGAACTCCCTTTCAACATCATCAATGAAGGTGATGGTGAATACAAACTTATGCAAAGTAGACCTTACACATTTTCTAATTTTTCAAAGATTAGGAAGACACTACATAGGTGAAGTACATCCTAACCCTTCCACCCATGCCCTTATAACCATATAATCAATTTCCATGTAGCCTAAGTTTCTACCTTCATTTGGATTTTTACTTATTTATTACAGCCTTTCTTTTTCTTTACTTTTATGCATGTTGTAAACATCAAAAAAGCCTTATAAAGATTTCAAAACTAGAAAAAGCCATTAAAATTTTAAAATAGAAAATCAACAAAAATACACATTTCCTTTTATATCAGGGTCTACCATGGCCTAAAACTGGCAAACCTATAGCTTGTTGAGGCCTTAAATCAATATCATGGCCTGTTGAGCTCTTAAATTAGCATCAAGGCCTATCGAGGCCTTAAACTGACACTGTAGTCTACTAAGACTTTAAAATGGCGTTGCAACTAGCCATGGCCTTAAATTTGCGATAAATGTATGGCCCACCATGGCTAAAAACTAGTAAATAATCCCTATAATATGGCCATTTGTAGCCTTATAGTCTAACCATTTTCAACATAACTAGCATAGTCATTTTCCACATAGTTATTTTCAACATTTATAACTTTAAAACCTTGAAACAATAAAGCAATCAACAACATATATAGCCAAAACTAAAATTGAAACTTAAAACTTAAAACATCTTAAAATAAAATAATACAATTGTGGCCACACTGTGTGACATAAATGTGAAAACCATAAACCATAAATGTTAAAATATCTACAACTCAAGAAATGGCCAACATGGGCCATACAATGTCAAACATAAAATGAAATAAACAACAAAGGTTGTTACATCATGCATCTAATGGTGTCAAGGGGGAATCCAAAGGAGGAGGAGGTGGTGCATCATCATCATCATCACCTCCACTGCTCGGGCCACCAACATCATAAGGTGTCAATAACATAACAACACACAACTAATCAATAACTAGCATAACTAAAACCATGACATAAATCATGCAAAACTAAAAATTAAAATATAAAACATAGATGCCATCAAACCTATGGAGAATCTAGCTCTACAAATTCTTGGGGAAGATAATGAAGGCCAATTTTCAAATGTTAAAGAATCTAATCTTCTGTCATATTTTCCAAGTCAATATTTCCAAAATTAATGCTCATGAAGAGGTTAGTCCTATCTACAGTGATCCATGATGGTGGCTTCCATGAGACTATAGCTGTAGATATCTCATTTGTACCCATAGTAATCTATGTAGTAGGAGACTTAACCACTGTTAGAGTGCTTAAAAAGTGGTTGAAAACACTGTTAGCCTAAATTCCTTGGATAAAGACATCTCTCTTTTGTTGTTCAGTTGTCTTCCTCTTCAGCCACTTTACGTATGCCCCCTGATTAGCCTTATACTTATCCTTGTGATCCTTTTGTTTCTTATCCCACTCTAGGACCCATGCATTGTAATCCTTTCAATCCTATGTATTTCAGGAGATCAAGTCCATTCACATTTGCTACTCATGTAACTCTAGGGAGAGGGCTTATCATGGATTGTGTTATAGTAGTAGGCCCACACGATCTCCTTGGTCCATAAGATCTTATAGTTGTCCACTTGGTCTTCCACAACAGACTTACATTACTTAAGATCTAGGATCCTCTCAACCTACAATTTATTTTTATCTTTTAAGATAACAACCTATTCCCATAAGGATTCTTTGGACTGTTGAATCTCCTATGCAGTATTTGCACATAAAATTGCTAGATCAGCAGTAGTTTTGTACAACTTTAAGGGGACATGTGGGGTGTTAGGAGGAAAATTAGGTAAGAAGTCAAACTTGATGTCTTAGGCTAGGTCCCATGTAACTAATGACACTAAAAAAAACAACAAAAATCTAACCATTAACATGATATACAACCAAAGGTTGCCATAGCATAAAATATAACTCGTGCAAAAAATGATGAAGACATAACAAAACATGGTTCTTATTAACCTCTGGTGTAAGCTATTGTAATCAACTAATGATGTTCTTTACCATCCCATGCATGAATTCTATCTTTTTTGGGACCTCTGCCCATGATTTAATGCGAAACATGAATGTAGAGGCCTCTGCTAGTGGCTCAAGAACTATGATAAGCATAACAATTGTTAGATAAATAGGAAATAAAAAGTTAAACATAAAACTATAGGTAATAATGATTAGAGCATATGTATACCTACATTCTCATTCTCATTCTCATTTTCATCCTTATCATCATCATTGGGGATTTTGATTGAAGGCTTCCCAAGCAGCAGCTCACTAAACAAGACATCAAGATCATCCATATCTTGTTACAAGAGTGCTTTTTTTGCATGCCTTTTTTCTTCCTTTGCCATGGTAGTTATGTGTCTCTACTCCTCCTCCTCTACACATCTATGTGCCTCTTCCTCTTATCTTTGTTCTTCTTCTACAGTAGCAGCTTGAGCTACCAAGTTCCATTGCTAACCTATACCCATAACCCATTAGAAAAGTTAGCACATAGAGCCATAGGACATAACATAGTCAAAAACATAGTTAAAACATACCTATAACTACCTAGTCTAATCATGGAATCTTAAAGAAAATCCTTTGCTTAGAGGGTGGCTCTACTACTAGTGGTGCTTCCTCCATTGGCCATTTCAAACTAGCCTTGGCTACCCCAATTTCCTTGGTGTGCAACCATTGGGTCCTCTTAATGTTCATTGGGAATGTAAGAGGTGCCTTCCCCATGTTGTTAGGGGATTCATACTAACTGACACCAAGGTTCTTGATGGTCACAGACAACAAATCTTCCATATCCTTCAATGGGTTATGAGCTTGCATAGTTAAATAAATATTTTTTATCCAAGGTTGGGAGAGTTGTTTTGGATCCTAGCACATCCATGATCCATTCCTCTTCACCACCAAGAATTCCATGAACCTCTTCAAATAGCTAACAAAATGCATAGTGCATGTGGACTACTATAGAGGAATTTTCACAGATTTTGAGGATTTCCTCTTTGAGGCCCATAGCCAAGGAAGCAACCCTATTAAAGTAAGTCCCCTTTATCAAGACCTTCTTAAGGGTCCATCCTTGCACAATGTTGACTACCTTCTTTTGCAAAAAAAAATTTAGGAAAGGCCTAAGACCTAACCAAGGGATAGAACCCCATTTCATAAGGGTTTGTAAATCTATTGAGGATAAGTCTAGAGTGGTGTTTACTAGCACCAAACCACTCCTCAACTTCCACTTAATGGCTAGTCTCCTTCATTGATTTGGTGGCCATTTCTATCCTATTAGTGGGAATACCAAACAAGTCATGAAAGTTTATCACATTGATGGAAATGGAAATTGGCATGTTTTGTATTGTGGTGTGGAACACATCAACTTTTGCATCAAAGTAGTTGATGACGTTTAGCATCTCCATAGAAGGGATGATGAGACTAGGTGCCATGAAACTCATGAGAAAAACTACATGCATGATGTTTTTCTAAATTTTTTTAGGTGCTTTCCCCCTCAACAACTGTTTTGTTGGTCCCACCTCACTAAACCTTAGGATGAGGGATTCCATAGAATGTTTGGTGAGGGGTATAGTAACATTAGTAGAAGTGGAAGGACTTGAAAGCCACAATTAAATGCTTAACATTAGTATAACTATGTTTATACCATAGAAATGCTTAAGATCCAAATAGCCATAAAACCTTAGTTACAACATAGAAAACCACATTCTATCTCACCTTTCTTCTTTTTGTTTGACAAGGCTCATGTGGGGCTTGCAATAGATTCCCATATCTCTAATAGCCTTAGAAGCCATCCACTAGCTATGTGCTGTTCTAGTAATCACACACTTCTTGTAAATAGAATAAAATCTAGTAGGGTATTCATTAATGTCCCTTATTAGTTATTCAAAAATAACATGTCTAATCTTGGGGCCTTTGGTGAATTCACTCAACATGGTGTGGGCTACTACCAAGGTTTGATCATTCTTGATCAAGCCTTGCTTGTTTACCCTATAACTGTAAGATAGATGTGGAACTGAAAAGTTAGGAAAGATGAGCAATTAGGTAAGACCAAGATAGTAAAATCTATAATAGCCATGCTTACCCCTGTAATCAGTACATAGTGCCTAGAGGATTCTAGAATAGAGTGTGGACTATTTATGCCATCATCAAAGTATTATTCATTTTGTATCTGAATACTTTGGCATCATTCAAGTTTCTAAGAGGTACCATGCACTGATGTTATCCACCGGCTCTCTTGCTAATCGGGTCTCTAGATCATCGATTATGAACCAAATAACCAGATGCATAGAACTAGGTAGTAGGGTCTTCACTATAACCATGGCCACCTCCTTAGACAAGTATGACCACATCATCACACTAAATTTTCAAAGAAAGTAATCAATGAAATCCCTTGCCCTCAGGTGGAACCATAGTGACCCCCTCTCTAGGTCCATGTTAGGTTAGGAAATGTGGGTCATGGGTTGGTGGCTATAACATAGAATGCTAACCAACTCCACCATGATGAGGATCAACTTTAGTAGGATCCTACAAGGGGGAAACATGAACACTATTACAACCATATTTCAACACTTAGGATTTCTTGACAAGTTTTATACATCCTAGTCAAGGGTGAGATTAGCCATTGTAAAAAGATCTAAGATGTTTTCTCATATTTGTTCAAAAAGTTTCACATTAATATTATTACAACATTTCATAGCCTTTCACTTTGTAGCCTAAATAATATAGCCAAAACATCGTAACCAAAATTATGCCTTAGTCCAGATCATGCATTAACTTAGAAAAAGCATTAAAACCTAGAAAAAATAAGCATACTAAAAAACTTACTATAAATAGTAGAAGCTATTTTTTTCTCATGAAACCAAATTTAGAACATAGTGTACATTTTTAGGCATCTCCAAGGACATGGAAGTTGACAAGAGAAATCTCTAAGTATGTCAACCACATCCATCTTCTAAGGGATAAAATGCTACAACTAGAATTTAGCCTTATTGACACAACCTTGATAAAAATTCATGGAAACTTCATCCTAGCTCCAATTTTAGTGATTCCACCATGGAACGAATCTTGAAATCATAAGAGTTTTGGCCATGTCAATTACAACTAAAAACAAAACCATTTTTAAATAAAACATAGCCAAAAATAGAAAAATTGTAGCCATCAACATTAACCCCCTTTTGTGCAGGGTTGGGAGAAAATTCACCAAAACTTTGTTTGAGCTCAAAATGGAGTGATTCCACCACCATTTGAAAGCTTGAATTAATTCCTATGCACCCACACTTTAAAAAAAACTCAAAACCAAAGTTATTTATTCATAAAGAAATCATTAATTCGGATGAAAATATGAAAAACAACATAAACCCTCATTGCATAACCTAATTGAAATGATCATAACTTCATCATTTTACATCTAAATAAAAAGAAACCATATCCATTACAAAGCTTAAACATAATAATAAAAATCCACAACATTATATTTTGCAAAAATTAATCCATTTTCTTGATAAAAAATACACAACATTGCTTGCTTTTTGTATTAAAAAAGCATAAAAAATTCACAAAACTTGTAAAACCTAACTTGATTTAGCTATAGATTATAGACAAAATGGTCAAACCAACTTCTACCCACCACAAAACACATTAAAATAAGGGGGTATAATTTTGTTAAAATTTGATTTTGACAAGTTCTTCATCATAGATCTAAGCAAAATGGCCCCATGATCAAAATTTTAGATAAAAGAACCAAAATAACAAGCCTATTTTAAAAAATCTAATCTATCTAGGTAAAAATAATGAAATAACCCTAGATATAAATAAAAATGGCCAAAATCTGATGTAGGATCTCACTATAATTCAATTTTATCAAGCCCTTTTGAGTAGATCTGACAAAAATAGCCTTATCTTAGCTAGGAAAGCATATAAACAACTAGGAAATCATGGAAAAAAGCAAAGAATGACCTACCTTGGAATAGATGATGAAGATCCTTGAATGGAGATTTCCCAAGGAAAGTTAGAAATTTTCTTGCCTATCTCATCTGATGCCTAGATCTTATAATTTTTTCTACTATGTTTCTTCATCATGCTTGCACAACATTGAGAAGGCTTGGGAACTGAGGGAGTTAATGCTTCCATGGTAGCTAGGAAAAGGTCTAAAGCTTTAGCATTGAAGATTGATGATTATTGTTACAAAAATATCTACCAAGACTCTCTTCCAATGTGCTGGGTGTGAGAATGGTGATGTGTGAATGGATTTTTGCATGATTTGACCATAAAAACCTAAACCTAAACAAAACGCTTCCACCCAAACCCTAGTTATTAAGTTGGTACTTTGGAACTCAACATGCACTATAGTCATGGAGGCAAAGTATCCTCCATGCAGATACCGGTTGGAAAGAAAAGATTAATTTAAAATTTTGAATTTTTTTTATTTTTTCCAATGGGCCCCACTAGCTTTGTCCCTAATTTCATGAACTTTAAACTTAAAAACCTCTTCTATGTTGAGGATTTGGCCAATTAAAACCAATAAAACTAATTTTTAACCTTAACTCCCATTACATCCACATTGCCTAGAATGGATGCATGCTTCCTATACTCCAAAACCATAAGACCTAACTCCCCTTGCCATTTTTGATAATCACCATCAACATGCATGAACAATAGACCTTGGGAAGAAGCAACATCTTAACAAATCTAACTACTTTAGGCATCCACACTGGGATGGAACTTCTTAGCAAGAATCCTAACATGGAGCAAATGGGATAACATAAATTCTTACCCCTACTACCTATCACACCTAGATTTGACCCCAAGAGTGGGTCCACATGACCTAGAATCCCCTCTAGCCACTTCCAGTAGCCCCAAAGCCTTGGAAAACCCAATCAAAAGTGGTTAAAACTTTTGGATTTGGTGGTTTTATGTTGGGGAAGACCTCATCCACACTAAGCACCCGAACCCTAGTTTGGATGGATGGGGGAATGACCAAAACTACCTAAGCCAATTACCTAGTTACCATATTTTGACCTTCATATTCCATTATAGCCTTCAATAGACTAGTTTTTCATTAGAATGAGTTGATTTTCAATCTTTCATATTATCCCACATTGGTGAATCCACCCCCCTCCACCCCCCTCCCCTCCCTGCCCTCCTTTCCATGCTACCAAGTGTGGAGGCTTAGGGGATATAACATAAAACCATTTTACAAACTTCAAATGACCATAGTTTTAGCCTTAATAGCCCTAGTGTCCCTCCATGACCCCTAGTAATCAACAATAATGGAAGTTTGAGTTAATTTCCCCCTTTGAAGCTTCTCCTAGCTAGCAAAACCCCCTCTCCATGTTGGCCAACATGCAGCTAGCATTGAGGTAATTAGAAAGGTCCATGTGAGATTATAGATACACTAAAATAGCATGAATTTGATCTATGTATGACCTACAACCCTATCCACACATTTGGGAGTTCTTGAACCTTGGAAATTTGATCCAAAGTTGTCAACTATTAATCCTTTGAAATCTTTCTACCTGGTTCCATGGGCCATTGTGGAGCCAGCATGGAAGTAGAGGGGTAAGCCAAAACATCACTAAGAAAGCCTTAAAACTATCAAATTTCAGCTCTAGGCCTTGACTATCAACATTAGTAATCCTGAAGGTGGACATGCATATCTAGGGTTCATAAAAAATAGCCAAATTTTTCTCTTCTCTTATCCTCCTAGCTAGCTCCATGCTTGCCAATGTGGGGCCAACATGGATGCTCTTGGGGATGCCATAAGAACCCTTTTCTATGACCTAAAATATCCTTAGGACCTACCCTAGTGACCTTTAGACCCTGCCAGAGCCTGCTAGAACCTTTAGACACCTTGGAACTAGTTAAAAATGTCAAAAAGCCATCATTCTCCTCACTAGGGCCACCTTGCATAGCATGGAGGAAAGGGAAGATGGTTGCATGCACATCAAGAAGCCACAAAATTAAAAGATTTCAAAGCCAAATCTCATTTGTTGATCTCTACAACCCCTAGTAGCTTTGAAACCCTATCAAAACCTATCAAAAGTGATCCAAAACCTAATCCCTTGATCTTCCACATTGAGCACCCCCTCTTCCATGTTGACTCACATAGTGCCAATGTGGATGGATGGGGGATGGTAAAAAAACATTCAAGTTTTGCCTCAAAATGATCTTAGGTTGACATCTTAGCCTTCCCAAGGACTTTGGCAATCAAAATTTATCATAAATGATCCTTTTTCATGATTTCCAAGATCTTCCTAACTAGTTCCACACTTCCTAGTGTGGAATAAGTGGCGAAGGACATAAAATCATCCAAAATCCTTGAGAACTACCAAACTTTAGCCTTAGGCTCTTACCATTGATTCCTACAACATTGGAAACCTACATGCATGACTAGAAATAGCCAACCCTTTGGGAATCTCATAGCTGGTTCTAGCATGGATCTAAAGGGGTAAGCCAAGAAACCATTGATGAATCCTTAAAAATGATAGAGTTTGACCTTGGGCCTTGATTATTGATGTTAGAAACCTTGGAACTACACATGCACAACTAGAAGTAATCCAAAATAGCCAAAAATTAATCCTCTCTTATCTTTTTAGTTGGTTTCATGCTAGCTAGTGTGAAGCTAGCAAGGAACTAGAGGGGTGACTCTGAAAGCCACCTAGCTAACCTTAGAATTAATTAGTTTTGATGTTAAACCTTTATCCCTTAACCCTGATACCCTTAATAGCACACATGCATGGTCAATTAAGGTAAATATTTTTCTAGATCTAAGATTTGTGATTCTTCCACATTAAGGACCCTATCCTCCACATGGATTAGCATGGAATTAGTGTAGAGACTACGGGGAAGGGGCTCATTTGGGGCCCAAAAACACCTCAAAATGACATTAGATGACCTTTCATGCACCTATGAACCCTATTAACATCCTCTAGAGCCTTCAAACCTTGAGAAATTGATCAAACAAAGCCAAACATTAAGTCCTTTTGATCCTTCTAGCTTGCTTCCCCCTACCCAACATGAAGCTAGTGTGGAGTAAAGGGAATAACTTCTAAAACCCCTTAGAATCCTTCAAAATAGCAAACTTTTCACTCTAGAGCCTTGTTGACACCTTCTAGAGCCACCACACCTTCTAAAACAAGCTTGAAATAGCTAGAAATAAACACCCAATTGTCACAACTTGACATTGAAAGAGTAGTGAAAGAGAGGGAATTAGAAGACTCATCATGAATTTTGTAAGTCTTCTAATCATCCCTTGATGTATGCTTACTACCCATTGAGAAGGTCCTAGGCCTTACAGGCCTCCTCATTCTAGGGGATGTCCCATCTTTACTAGAGGTGTCTGAGTTGGATGACAGAAGTCCTTGAGTATCGTTGGGGTGTCTATGAACATATGAAACTTCTGGCATAAGATTAAGTACTCCAAACTTCTTCTTCATCATAAATTTTGTTGGTTTTGCAATGAATTTCCTCACTAGATGTTGCGTTATTGCTCTCTTGTGAAAGAGACATTGTCGTGAATTGTGTGTGACTTAATTGAATTTAATTTCTTTGTCTAAAAGATATATTGTTAATACCATATTACAATGATCTTTTATGATATAACTAATCTAGATAACTATCACCATCCCTAGCAATGACACCAATAATGAGCGGTGAGGTATCCCTATGCTCAACCATACGAATATGAGCTTGTACGCACGATCGAGTCAAACTCCATGGATGAACTAGTTGTGGCACCTAGATGGTTATATGTTGATTGTAGTTTGTTGTCTTCCCACTTGGACTAGCATTAGCTTTATCACATATGATTTAGTCCATAGTGATGTGCATGATATGATCCCTACTACTATGCTACTCTTCAAGACAATAAGAGATAACTTAATTAAACTAATGGGCAATAGGAAATAAGATCAAAGCTAGCCTAAGTACAATGAGCATACATCCCTAATCATTTGCATGCATCTTGGACTTTGTGTACTACTCTTGGAGTTACCAAGAACACATCACTCGAAGCACGACTTGATACACTACTAGGTTACAATGTAGTTGCACTTAAATGTTCGTGATTAGGGCATACTCATTCTACGTTAACAATAGGAATAGTAAATGATGATAAAAGAAATATTAACTAAGAAAAAAATAATAAATAATCAAAAATTAAAATAATTAAAAGCTAAGTAAATGCTACAATGATGGAGTAATCTCAATCTTTACTGCCAATTGTGTGCATGTCCAAGTACGTCACACTCAAACAAAGGTTTCGTATAATTACAAGCATCACACTACAGACATGCATTGGGAATAGCTACAAATTAAACTGTCAAAAGAAAAGAACTTCTACTCTCTAATGATCTAACTACTCACTAATAATCTCATTATGTGCCTGAGTGTTATATTTATAAGCTAACACAAGAATCACAATATCGTGTATACGATATCATATCTAGGCTATGATATCGTGTATGCAATATCACATACTCGATATTGGGGCCTGGCATATCGCGATTCATCACTTATGATAAATTAAAATTTGATATTTAAACTAACAATACTATGTGCACATATTCTATTATATCATACACACACACACACATGTTTTAATATATGTATATGATATAAACACAATATTATTCTTATATAAGTATGTATATAACTATCATTTTATTATATATATTATTACTAAGTATATATATATATATTTCAAATCTTATAAATTTGTTACTTACTACCATGTATATATAATATTATTACGATACATATGTGTGTGTGTATATATATATTCTAAATTGTGGGTGATTGCCCAAAGTAATGTTTTATATGTAAAACATTATATGAAAGTTGAAATTCCATTCCACTTAATGTGGAAAACTTGTATGTGTTTTCTGATAATTATTTCTTGATTGGAAAAGAACCCAACCATCTTGCTAAAAATTTATTAGGGTTCTTTATATTCCATAATAACACCATATCACCAACTTTAAACAGTCTTTTCAAGGCTTTTCTATCAAACCATCTTTTAACTAGAAAAGCATTTTTTCCAAAAGATTATCCTTCACTCTATCTATTTTGGCTTCTCTTCTAATAAGCAAGGTCAAGAAATTTCTACCTTTGTCTATTTTTTTTACTATACCTTTGTACAAAATTTGAGGCTAAGCTTAAAATTATATTCGTAACTCTTACAAGCAAACCATAAACCAAATTACAAGTTGATGTTCCAATAGCCTTTTTAAATCTAATACAGTCAGTCCATAATGCAAATTGTAAGTAGCCAATCCAATTTCTTGGATTCGCCTCCATTGATCCTTTAATATAGGAAATAAGCTTTTTATTTGTATATTTAGCTAAACCATTTTCTTGTGGATAATAATTGAAAGAAGAAAATAGGAAAATGGATTACTTTGATGCCCATGTTATAAACTCTTGAGATTGAAAAGTAGGTCCATTATTAGATATCAACACTTAAGCATACCAAAGTATATTAGAATTTGATTTTCTAGGAACCTAATCACATCCCATGTTGAACATTTTCCTAGAGCTTTTGCTTTTGACCATTTAGTAAAATAATCAATGGCTATGAGAATAAACTTATGCCCAACACTTGAAGAAGTAATTGTGCTGATAAAATCTAAGCTCCAATGCTAAAATGGTCTAGCCACAATTGCTGATTTCAAGGGAGCTATAGCCTTTTTGATTTTTGGTCCATGAATATGACACTTATAACATTTTTTAATTTTCAAGCTAATATCTTGGTACATGCTCTGCCAATAAAAACCATAACAAAGTATATGTTGCATGGTGTGCTTAGAAGACTCATAAAATAAATTAGCATGATCATGGAATTACTCTAAAATAGGATTGACTTGATTCTCTTGAACACATTTCAACAAAACCCCTCTAAAATACTTCTATATAAAATTCCATCTTTAGCCAATTTATTTTCCTTTTTGAAAAAATCTCTATTCTAACTTGTAGTTAAATTATTCAAAATATTACTTGTGTTTAGGAATTCTAGAATTTCATCATACCAATTTCTTTCATGAGTTCTTAGCACACATATCTCATTTTCTTTAGCCTTTAATTTGGCTAATTCCATTCCTTTAATAGTTTTGTATATTTCCAATGAAAACCTAAAACTCTAAAGCTTTACAAGCCACTTGTCTATTTTCAATCCAATTTCATTTTGAGCCAAAAATTGTTTAACTGCAGGCTCTATTAACATAATATGAACCAATGGGATTTCCAAGTCATATTTGAAATGTAGAAGTGCTTTAATGACTATGAATGCTTATTTCTATAAATTAGAATAATTTAGCTTAAATCCTTTAAGCTAATACCCAAAAAATCCATTCAATTCATCTTGAACATTGTCTCTTTGAGCTAAAATGGTAGTAATTGAATCATTTAAGGAAAAAGCATATAACCAAAAATCTTCTTTCAATTTTGGTTTTACCAAGTAGGAAGCTTCTTGAATAGCCTTTTTTATTTCTACTAAAGCCTTTTCTAATTCTAGTGTTTTTCTTACTGTGATATCTTTCTTTAGCATATACATCAAAGGTTTAGTAATTTCAGTAAATTCAAGGATAAATTTCTTAATGAAATTTATCCTTCCAAAGAAAGATCTAAGGGACTTCTTATTTGTAGGATGCTCAATATTTTGTACTAATTGAATTCATGTGTTATCTATAGCAATTCCTTTGTGATAGATTATGTGACCTAACAAACTTTCAAACCTAATCCCGAAGACACATTTCTTAGGATTTAATAAAATACCATCCTTATAACATTTATCAAAAATTTGTTGGAGGTGACCTATATGATCTTCCTTCCTTTTTGAATAGACAATGATATCATCCAAATAAACCATGATGAACTCACCTATCAAACCTTTGAAAGCTAAGTCCATTGCCCTTTAGAAAGTAGCTCTGGCATTTAACAATCCAAATGGCACTCTTTTGTAAGTAAAAGATCCCCATTTGGTGATAAATGTTTATTTATATCTGTCACCCTTATCTACCATAATATGATTATAGCCTGAAAAAACATCTAAGAAGGAGTACACCTAACATCCTGATACCTTGATCAATAGTTCATCAATTGTAGGAAGTGGATACTTATCTTTTTAGAGGCTTCATTCAAATTTCTGAAATCCACACAAAGCCTAATATCACCATTCTTCTTTCTTATTGGAACAAGATTAGCAATCCCTATCGAATATCAGATTGGATATATGATTTAAGCTTGTGACAACTTCTTAATCTTAGTTTCCATAACTGGTTCAAATGATGGATTGAATTTTCTTTAATTTTGCTTAATTGTTTTGTAATCATTTATCAAAGTAATTTTATGTGTCATCACATCATGTCTAAAAACTTTAAGATCATCATAAGACCAAGAAAAATTTTCTAAATTATTTTTTAATAATAATAACAAATTTTTTTAAAAAATTAAATTTTCCTTCATGACATTTAACATCTTTGGTATCTTGGTAGGTCTAAGATTCACTATTTCATAAGCTTGATCATCAAAATTTTGTATATCTTTTCTTGTGAGAATATTTTTACTAAACTCATGTTCATAATCAATCATCTTTTTGGGAATCAAATTATACTTAGAACTTGACATTGTTTCATGTGTGATTTGACTTTTGAATTCTTACTTTTCTTTAAGAACCTGAGCACTTGATCATCATCTTCAAAGACTTGTAAATGTCTTATGTTATTTGGTACTAATGGCTAACATTCATTTTCAATCACTACCCCTGCATAATTTTCTATCCTTTTCTCATGTAATGTTGAAGCTGCCTTAGCTAAATCATATGCTATATAATTATCTTTTCTACCTATATGTTCTATTTTATAGTAATGAAACTAACCTAACATTTTGTGTACCGCCTGAAATCGTCGGTCCTCGGCTGGAAGGAAAAACAGAGACCGTGGGATCACAGGACGAGCACAAATGATCCTACCTTCGCCTGAGGGCGAGTTGGAATGCACGAAGGTAGAATACCTTGAGTGGTCCGCACGCAGATCAGACAAGGATTTCCCCAAGCGTCACCGAAGTGTTATACGCTAGGTTATGCGTAAACTATGTAGCGGGCGTAAAACGGAGCGAACAGTGAAAACAGGGCGTAAGCAAAATGTAAATGGCGTGACAGCGTAAACAGCATAAACCGATATACGTAGCATAAACTAAGCGTAAACCTGAACACAGCGTAAATAGGGCGTGAACCCGAGTGCACAGTGTAACATGGCATAAACTGGGCGTAAAGAGTAAATAGGATGCCAACAGCGTAAACAGTGTAACCAGAGCATAGGCGGCGTAATCAGAGCGTAAATGTAAACGAGCGTAAGCAGAAACAGATGCAAGAAATCAACGTAAACTGTAAATTGTAAACTGTAAACTGTAAACTGTATTATGAAATGGAAATGTAATACACCGGTCTAACGTAGTTGTGGCTGAACACAAGGCGGACGTAAAGCCCCGGTGGGTGCAGGGATGCGGCTGGTTCGCACGGTAGGTGGAGCATAGAGACTGTGCTCGGCGTACAGGACTTCCAGCATAAAAGGGTTTTAGGCTCTGGTTTGCAGCGTAATTGCTCTTAGGTCTGCTCTGGTAAATTTTTTCCGACCTTGAACATGCGGAAAACTGGGCTTTTTATAGGGGGGAGGGGGTTTACCGGGAAAATCGGGTTGGGAGACACGTGGCGTGTCGACTAGGTGCGTACAATTTAGAAATATGGTATACGCTGGGCGTATACGCTACATCAGGCCGACGTATACGCTGGACTTGCTGGGCGTGTGAACTTGGGTGGACGCTGGGCGTATACGCTGATGGATGTTGGACGTCGACTTACTTCAATTCTTGCTCCTATTGCACCTGCTGAGCATACATGTGAGGAGTGTACGCTGGGCGTCGGGCGTATACGCTGGGGCGTATACGCTGAAAATGCCCAGGTGTATACACTGGGCGTATACGCTGACACAACACTTGGTAAAAACCAAATATTTTGATCCTCAAAATTGCCATGTGTGACTTCAAATGTAGCCAAAGTCATCTGTGGGTCATGGGGATCTGCTTCTTGTTGGACAAGTGCCAAACTCAAAATTTTTGTGGTGTTTCATTGGCCCCTCTTTGTTGACTCTTGGAGGAATCGACCCGAGAAGCGTCGACAAAGAAGCGCAAAACACCACAAGCAACTTGATAAAAGCTTTGTCCTTTGCCACTTGACTAGACGTCATCGCACCGTGTTCAGTAGTGTATGGGATTGAAAAGGTGAGATTGGTAGCTGGTAGGAGAGAAGGGATTGTGGGGATTGGTGACTGCCCAAGGGATCATGCTGGGGAAATTGGGATGCTTAGGTGTGCGGCATGCTGGTCCTCATCGATAGCCATTGTTTGGCAGACTCAAAATTCAGGCATGCGATGCGCGTCCTTGGCGGAACAGTGCTCTTGGTTAGTGTTCAAGAGAACTTGTTATCAATACCAAAGCCATGGGGTGATGTTTTGCATTCTTTGGAGGAACAACACCCTTCTTTGGGGAAACTGTTAGCGAAGAGCCAAATCCATGCAACAGGATGTTTCTTGATTGCTTTTGACATGAGTACCTATTTTGAAGACCGATACCTTCCCGCTTGGGACTTGTATGGGAAGTGCCAAGGTACCTATATTTTTTTTTTGTACTCGTGTGCGAATGTTATGTTTTGTGTGTTGCAACTGCTGTAATGTTTTGCAGTGTGCAATAGTTTGATGAACAGATAGTGAATTTTCGGGGAATGGGAATGTACGGGTTAACGGTTTGATTTAGTCTTGCAAGGTGGATTAATGGACATTGCCTCATCTTGTTGCCTATGATGAAATGCACTCTCGTACGAGAACTTCTGAGTGTCATCCTGCNAGCTGCAGGTGAACAAAAATATTGGGGGTGGTTCTGAGCACTGAGTGCGAATGTCGACGATGTTGATGAGATTGTGTGTCGATGAGGGATGCACCGATTTTGATGAATGAATATGGCTGTGGAGTGAAGAGTCAGAGATGAACGTGCCAGTTTACAGTCTTAACGGACTATCATGGGTTAGTTTTGTGTCGTAACCCGTTGGACATTGCCCGTTTAGCGTCGTGGCGGACGTTATGTTGCCAGTTTTGAGTCTTAGTGAGCCATGAAGAGGCAAGCTAGTTTATAGTCTTAGCAGACTCTGATGACTGCGACGGTGACANGACGGTGACATTTTACTGTCATGCCAGGCGGATGCTAGTTTATCATCATTGCGGACACTATGGTATCAGTTTATAGTCGTGATTCTAGGACTAGTCTATGGTATCAGTTTATAGTCGTGATTCCAGGACTAGTCTATGGTATCAGTTTATAGTCGTGATTCCAAGACTACTCTATGGTATCAGTTTATAGTCATGATTCCAGGACTATAACGTACCTGAGCTCAAATTTATGTATAGAACGGTTTCAGGAACAAGTGATTGGTTGGATTTGCAAATTTTTTTTCATCCATGTCAGCTAGCTTGAATGCTCCATTGTCGAATGCTTTGATGACCAGGTAAGGCCCTTCCCAGTTGACTGAGAATTTATTTGGGTGTTCTCGAATAGCCTTAAGCACGAGGTCTCCTTCTTTGATGGGGCGCTTATGAACGTCATGCCGATGTCGTCGCCGTTGTTGTTTTTGGTACCATTCGATCTGATCGAGTGCGCGTACGCGCTCCTCTTCCACCGAGTCCAGGTCAATGATGCGTAGATCATTGTTTTGCCCGTCGTTGAGAAGTCCGGAAAGTGTGATCCTTAGAGATGGTACCTGTAATTCCAAAGGTAAAACAGCTTCTGAACCGTAAACAAGACTGTACGGAGTTTTACCTGTCGAAGTCCGGTGTGTAGTACGATATGCCCACAATGCATACACCAGTTGTTCGTGCCATCTTCGTTTACTTTGGGCAAGCATCTTTTTGAGTATTGTAATGATTGTCTTATTTGTTGCTTCTGCCTGCCCATTGCTCTGAGGATAGTAAGGGGATGAAAACGAATGTTTGATCCCTAGACTGTCACAAAACGTTTTGGTCCCAGCACTGCTAAATTGTGGCCCGTTGTCAGTGATGATTGTCATGGGAATGCCAAAACAGGTTACAATGTTTTCAAGGATGAAGTGGCACACGTGTTTAGAAGTAGTTTTTCGAAGGGACGCAGCTTCTACCCATTTCGTGAAATATTTGGTTGCTATTATGATAAAACCATGCCCGGCAGAAGATGTGGGTGTTATCGGGCCAATAAGGTCCAATCCCCACTTTTGGAAGGGCCATGTGATTTTTTTTGTGTGCAACTCATTTGGTGGGATATGAATTAGATTACTGTGTTTTTGACAAGTACTACATGTTTTGATCTTGGACAAACAGTCGTACTCCATGTGTGGCCAATAGTAGTCTAAGCGTCTTATTTTTGTTGCCATTGCCTTTGGTGCAATGTGTCCCCCGCATATTCCGTCGTGTACTTGTTCAACGATTGTTTGGGCTTCGGTACTATTGACGCATGTTAGCAGTATGCCTTCGTAGGATCGGCGATGCAATGTGCCTCCTATTAGTGTGTATTTTCTAGAACATTTGCGTATTGCATCCTTTTGTGCGTTTGTTAAATGTTGTGGCGTTTCGCCGCGCAGAAGGTATTCCTTTACGTCATCGTACCATTTATTAGCGTGTGTTGTACTGACAGAAGCGATTGGCAGCATGTCGAGAGTATTGGTTACGGGCTCGGCACAACTGGTTACAGAGCTTGGTAACGTGTGAAACATGTCAGGGGATATGTTTAATGCCAAGGTTGCTAATGCATCTGCGATGGTATTGTCATTCCTGGAGACGTGTTGGACATCAACGTTTTCGAATCGTTTAAGTAGGTGTTTGGCCAAATCACAGTATGGTTGTAAGT
>MNCI01001704.1:551176-561638 GCA_015680685.1 Gnetum montanum | reverse complement strand
TTGACCTGAATGAGGCTGTCTAGTGTGGCCTCAGGTTTCAGGTTATATTTGAACCTGGTCACGAACTGGTGTAGTAGGTCCTCCAAGGAGGAGACGGAGTTTCTTGGGAGCGCCCTATACCAATCAAGTGCTCTTCCCGCGAGGGACATGGGAAACACTCGAAGAATTGCATGGGGCCATGCCTGTAGTAGTGCGCACTCTAACCTGAATGTTATTAAATGTGCATTAGGATCTATCTCCCCATTGTACTTGGTTAGCGTTGGTAGGGAGACGCCTTTAGGCAAAGTTAAAGGCGGGACGGAAGAGCTGACGGGGTCATCGTTGTAGAAGTCTACTACTTTCAACTCCCCATCAGCGGCTGTTTTGCGGCATTTTACCTCGTCAGTTAATTCTTGCATCATTTTTTTAGCATCTGACCAATCCTGAGCATTTGGGAGCATGGTGGATTGGGCTTGTGGTACACTATATGGGTTAGACTGTTGAACGGTGGGTTGAAAGGATGAAAGTTGCGTTGTTGGCGGTTGTGTTTGTGGGAAGTATACAGTAGGTGGCATTAGGGGTAACACATTATAAAGAGGAGGTTGTTGTTGCTGTGGTTGTGGCTGTGCCTGGGGCACATGAGCTGGTGATAGCGTGTGGGGTGGTACATGGTGGTGGGAAGTTTTCTGTGACGTCGTACCTATCATCGGCCATTGTTCGGCCGTGTTGTATGAAGGGGCTCCTTGTTGGGTTACGGTGGTTGAAGGGGGTGCATGCGTTTGGATGTGCGGGATGTAGTGGACAGATGTGGACGCGGGTATAACGTGTGGCATTCCTATCACTTGGGATGGGAATCTCACTCCCACATTACCGTGAGGGGGCGGTGCTTGTGAGGATGAACCCGCAGCTGTAGCGAGGATGATTGCAAAAGGGAATGTGTTGGGCAAGGAGTTGCCCTAGGGAGGAATATGGACTAACGCTGATGTTTCTTGTAACGGTGCTTGGGTCTGGGTAGACTTAAGGGGTTGGAGGGGCATGGTCTCCCCTGCGTCTGGGTGAAAGATGGGGTTAATGTGGTTATGTGGACTAAGGGTGTGGTAGGAGTCTTCGTGCTCTGATTGGGCAACGAATTCTTCCTCTTCGTCTAGTTGGGGGTCCACCATAGGTTGGTCTAACAATTGGCTCCTGTGCAGAAGGAGCTGCATCATGAGCTCCGAGAATTGTTCTGGAATAGGGATTACATCATATGGGGAAGGGATGAACTCGCGTCCTCCCCTGTAAAAGAGTTCGAATTGCCTCTTTACTTCCATTTCAGCCCGATCCACTGCTAGGCCGGCTTGTATCTTGATACAAATGAAGTTATACTCGTCTTTGGTTATAATGTTAGCGCCTAGATCTCTCCCTTGTAACCTCAAAGATCGACGGGGCCCCATTGTGGATTGCCCTCCCGAGTGTCGTGTGATAGACTGCTGGGTAGCCATGGTGTCTAAGATGTTAATGTTCTGGGTAGTGGCAGCAGTGGTGTTTACGGGATTCATGATGATAGATTGTGTATGTAAAACGGTTTAAGTGTGCAAAATTGATGTACTGGGCGACGTACAGCGTATACGCTTCAACTGGCAGCGTGTAATAGCTGTATACAGCGTATACGTAGTGTATGTGGTCGGCGTAGAGGAATCTTCAGCATAAGTGTGCAGTGTAGACGCTGGTTTGCGGGCAGCGTAGACGCTAAGTGTGCAGTGTAGACGCTGGTCTGTGGGCAGCGTAGACGCTGGGGTAAGTGTGCAACGTAGACGCTGGCGTAAGTTAGGAGCGTAGACGCTGTCGTAAGTTGGGCGGCGTAGACACTAGGGTTTCTGATCACAGCGCAGATACTGGAAGATTGACAGTGTAGACGCTGAGAGTCAGGGGTTTAAACAGGGCAGCGAAAACGCTAATGAGCGTAGACGCTGAGGAGCGTACAGTCAAGTTGTTTAAGCGGAGGCCCTCCTTCTAGCGCCAAATTCTGTACCGCCTGAAATCGTCGATCCCCGCATGGAAGGAAAAACAGAGACCGTGGGATCACAGGACGAGCATAGATGATCCTACCTTCGCCTGAGGGCGAGCTGGAATGCACGAAGGTAGAGTACCTTGAGTGGTCCGCACGCGGATCAGACAAGGATTTCCCCGAGCGTCACCAAAGTGTTATACGCTGGGTTATGCGTAAACTGTGTAGCGGGTGTAAAACGGAGCGAACAGTAAAAACAGGGCGTAAGCAAAATGTAAATGGCATGACAGCGTAAACAGCATAAATTGATATACGCAGCGTAAACTAAGCGTAAACCTGAACACAGTGTAAACAGGGCGTGAACCCGAGTGCACAGCGTAACAGGGCGTAAACTGGGCGTAAAGCGTAAATAGGATGCCGACAGCGTAAACAGTGTAACCAAAGCGTAGGCGGCGTAATCAGAGTGTAAATGTAAACGAGCGTAAGTAGAAATACATGCAAGAAATTAGCATAAACTGTAAATTGTAAACTGTAAACTGTATTATGAAATGGAAATGTAATGCACCGGTCTAACGCAGTTGTGGCTGAACACAAGGCAGACATAAAGCCCCGGTGGGTGCAGGGATGCGGCTAGTTCGCAAGGTAGGTGGAGCGTAGAGACTGTGCTCGGCATATAGGACTTCTAGCGTAAGAGGGTTTTAGGCTCTGGTTTGCAGCGTAATTGCTCTTGGGTCTGTTCTGGTAAATTTTTTCCCTCCCTTGAATACGCGGAAAACTGCGCTTTTTATAGGGGGGTTTTACCGGGAAAATCGGGTTGGGAGACACGTGGCGTGTCGACCGGGTGCGTACAATTTAGAAATATGGTATATGCTGGGCGTATACGCTACATCAGGCCAGCGTATATGTTGGGCGTATACGCTGGACTTGCTGGGCGTGTGAACTTGGGTGGATGCTGGGCGTATACGCTGGGGCGTATACGCTGAAAATGCCCGGGCGTATACGCTGACACAACACTTGGTAAAAACCAAATGTTTCGATCCTCAAAATTGCCATGTGTGACTTCAAATGTAGCCAAAGTCGTCTGTGGGTCACGGGGATCTGCTTTTTGTTGGACAAGTGCCAAACTCAAAATTTTTGTAATGTTTCATTTTGCAAGTAAGTTATTTATAAGGCTGCAAGAATGAGCATTTTACTACATAATTTCCCTTGACTTGTTCACAAATCAATCTTGAATCTCCTTTTATGACAATTACCTTGATCCCCATTTCCAATGCTACTTTAAGTCCAATACTTAAAGCTTCATATTCAGCTTTTTTATTTGTACAAAGGAAAGTTAAATGAATTGCCTTAAATATTTTTGGGGAATCATCTTTTACTAGAAATATTCTAGCTCCTACACCTTTGGAGTTACAAGAACCATTAAAGTATAATTACCATTTACTCTCATCTTGAACTTTCTCTTTTTCCAAGTTATAAACTTCTTGAAATGTGTAAATTTTTTATTCAACAACTTTTATTTCAATAGCTTTGTTCTTCCCATCATCAAAGGTTCACTATATCTATATATTTGGTTTGGTTTCTCTTTCCAAGGTAGCCACATATGTGAATAATCTGTTGATATGTATCCTGAGAAATTCTTACTTCAACTTCTACTCAACAAAAGATGATGTGAATCTAGTATATTTGCTACTTGAATAGTTACTCCACTTTTTATACAAGGTTTAGAAGTGATTTCTAATAGAGCATTTGGTATTTGATCCACAATCTTCACTATGCTTTTGTCCTCTTGAACAATCTTTTTATTGGTTCTTTTAATAGTCAAACCAAGTTTTTTGCATATAGATAATGACATAATAGAAGATGTAGCTCTATAATTAACCAAACAATTATGTAGATATTTATGTTTTACCTTCATTGTCAATAGAAAAGGAGGAGCTTCTTTATCAGGAGTATAAGCATAGCTATTTTTTGTTGTCTTATCAATGTTAGATACATAGGTTAACTTTGACTCTCCAACTCTCCTTTTTTCTTTAATAAGCTCCCAAGCTTTTCTTTGTTGATATCCTATTTATAATAATTGATATATGATAATGTTGGCCTTAACAAGTTTAAGATCCTTAACTAGATCATATTCTCCATTTCCACAAAAGTCTGGTTTCTTCATCCATTTATTAAGAGTTTGATTTTTATTACTTTTCTCTACTTGATCTTCTTTACTTTTATTTTTCTCTCTTCTACTTGGTTCAAAAATATTTCTCTTAGTCAATGGATCAGGAATGATGTTTGAAGGCTTGAAAGTACTTAATCTTTCTTTTGATTGAAGATTATATTCATTTTCTCCATTGTTATTACACTCTTTATTTGAAATTATATCTTCTTTAGTAGTTGATAGAGAAGAGGTATAACTAGATCCATTGTTAAAAGATTTGCTTGCATAATGAACACTAAATAACTCATTATCAAATTCAATATTAAGGAAGTTGTACATAGCAAGATCACTATCATCTTCATTATCTACTAACTTAGTGTCTTAATGCTTATGTTTTTTATTTTTCTTTTCTTTTTTGATTTTAACTTTTGCCAAAGCTTATTCTAGTTTCACCACTTTATTGGACAAGTCTCTCATTAACTACCCTTTTTAAAATTCTTTTCTTTGTAGCTTTTGTTTTGTCTTAATACAAGATGACCCTAGTAATGCTTTAAGTTGAGCAAAATCTTGCACAGGAATCATCATTTTCTCTTCTTATTTTTTTTGAGTTATGATAATTTCTTCGTTATTCAAGCTTAGCTATTTTTCTAATTATATAGCTTCACTAAAGTAGTCATTCAATATTAGCAAGTTTGGAGTTCTCCTCAACTAGATTAAAATGTTAGGATTTATGGCCTTAATATAGGTGTCTCTAAGAATTTCATTTGATGTATATTGTCTTTGAAAGAGCCCAAAAATTCATTAAAACTTAATATTTAAATATCTAATTAACTCTTTAACTCCTTACTTAGCTTGTACTAACTCATAGGACAGTTTTTGTTGATCTAATTGGTTACCAAATTGAGCCAAGAAAAGGTTTTTCATATCATCCCAACTTGTAATACTATTTCTTGGCAAGTTTTAATACCAAATGTAAGCCATATCTTTTAAATTTACTATGAATAATTTACAAGCTTGGTCTTGGTGTTGAATATTTGCATGAGATAAAGCTAAGTCAAATAAGCGAATGTATTCTTCAGCTAAGTAAGCTTTTCTAGGAATAAAAGGCTAAGGAAAATGTTTGTAAACTACCTTAGGAATATCATTGTAGTTTTAAAATTCTAATGGTATAACTGTTTGCCAAGGATTCATTGGTTGTGGATTTGCCATCCTATTAGAATTCCTTTTTATCATTGAACTCTTATCTTTCTTTATCCTTCTCTTATAGACTAATAAACTAGATAGAAGCGGTGAATTTCTTATCCTTTTGGTTTTTACTCTAGTACTTGTCCCAAACTCAAGAACCTTTTTTTGTTCTTCTTTTGATGAATAATTAGTCTTATGATTAGAAAATTATAAATCTTCTAAACTACAAGTTTGTTTGATCCTTAACTCAAAATAGTATATACTCTTTTAAGCCCTCCTAGCAACAAAAAGAATTATTTTTGTGCTAGGACTATTGATATCTTTGAATGTAATAAACATAGGTAACAAATTCTCTATCCATCTTCTAGTGCCAAAAAGAATTTTTGGCAATTGTTTAGGACCATCAACATATAGCCTCTAGTCCTGTGACTTTGGGATCATTGAAAACAAAGGTGTTTCATCAAACAAGGTTTAGGTGCTTGTTGGTATCTGGCAATACCAAGGCCTAGATACCTCTAAATAAACTCAGTGATTATAAAACAAACTAAACTTGAGTGTGTGTTTGAATGTTGTAAATGTTGAAATGGTTAGGCTTGTGTATAAAATTGTAATTGGCTATTATAATAGAAATTTAGTTAACTTTTTTGAATACTATGAGTCATTAAAAATCCATATTTTTTCAAATCACTTAGTCTATATAGCCCATATAGTACATTTATTGAAACAAATAAGATTTCACAAAAATGCTTGAGCAAAATTCTACCATATTTTACTTCTAATTTTTCCCAAAGAGAAAGTTCCATAGGAAAAATAGAAATAGAGTGAGATTCAAAATATTTTAGAAAAGAAAAGAAAGAAAAGTAGATTTGTGTGAATCTCAAACATTTAGGTGAGATAAAATGAACATGATTAATGAAGCATCAATGTGCTGCATCGATAGGTCCTTGTTGACATGGCCTTGTCGACGAGCCCCATCAACAAGGCCACGTCGACATAGCATTTGCTATGTTGATAGGGTCCCATCAATGCAGTATTGTAGCAAAAACTATAAGTACAAGCTCCTAGCTATGTTTATGAGCATAAGATTTATAGTAGCAATCAAACTCTTGTAGTTTTTACATTTGAAAGTTAGAATATTTCTCTCAAGTGCATGCAATAGGAGTCATTGAGTGTACAGATGTTTATTTGAGAATTGTTATACTTGAGCACGACAATATGTATGGTAATAAAGATAAGCTTCTTGATAAACCTTGCACCATTCTAGATAGTTTAGATATTTATTTATGTAGTTAATGCTTTTAGTTAATTATTTAATTTTTTCCAGTAATTAAGCTAATTAAGCAAGATAAGCTAAATATATTAAATACATAAGTATGATTGCTTCGAGCATAACACGTATTCACTTGGTAATCCCAACAATGTTATTTCTTGGTGCATCCAATAGCATAGTGCTTGGTAACCCAGTAGTGGATATGTGGGTTTAAGACTTGTATGGAAAGTGGGATCAAATACTTATGTTAGGATTAGTTAAATTAAATTAGTTATTAAATTACTTTATCTTTTTGTTCAAGTACTAAAACCATAAAACACAAAAGGACAAAAATCATATGCCTTGATTACTCTTAACCATACCATTATGCTTCACAAGTGTAATCAGGAAAACAACAAATGACCTTATGGAAAGCTTCACTTCCTAGAAGACTAGTGCACTAAAAGCTATAAATTCCATGAAATTTGGTTGGATCACATGTGAGTGTTCTATGATTTATATGGTTGGGCATAGGGGTATCCTTCAACTACTCATCATTAGCACCATTGCTGAGGACTTTGTTTGTTGAAATTTGTGCTATCTAGGATAAGTAAACATTATTAATATCATTGGATGAACCTAAGCTCAACATCACTTTCACACGACCTATAATTACAAAAGAAAATTGATTATTTTATTTGTTATAAAATGTATTCTTCCGATAGGCATGAAGATGTCAAACCATCGGTCCCACGAGAGTGCAAAGAGGTATATACTCATCTAGATGAGTATGTACCAAACTTCACCTTCATCCTACATCAGGATGAACAATTGCGATGGCATGATATTAAGGGTAACATCATATTTCCCCTTTATCAATCTATGTTGAGGATGCTCTTCCAAAATCTTAAGAGGTTGGGCATTTCATAACTTCATGAGGAATATGTTATGAATGGTTATGACACCTGAGAGTATCGTCCCATTGAAGCATAATGCAAGAGAAATTGACACTAGCAAAGGCATCACGAGGCTACAGAGGGGAAGCACTTCACTAAACCTTTGTTCCTGCTAAACCAAGATGACAATTTGGATCCTCCCCCTAATGATTTCCAACATGAAGATTCTCCATCCTCTATTATTGGTGATGAGGGTGTGGCCCTAAACCTGCAATCCACTATTCATAAACTAGGTTTAAGAAAAAGTGACAATCAAGGTAGTAACTCATTCAAATATCATCATGGCAAGGAATCTAAGGATGGTGGTTGTAATGAGTGAAGAGGTGTTGGTGGAAACCATGATGGAAGTGGCTATCCACCTTCCTCTTCATCCACTTCATCTGATTCTTAACACTCCTCTTCATCTTCAGGTTCTAATAGAAGTTTCTAGAAAAATAAATATGATGAAGGTGAATGGTGGGACAACAATGACTGTAGAGCTCACCAAGAATGAAGGGGTGGCAGAAACCATCATTGGCGTCATTGACACAATAATGATGATGAACCTCTATTAGCAACTTGAAGCATGCTTAACATTGTAGAGGTAGTTAAAACTCCAACTAGGCATGTGAAAGATAGTTAGATAAAGTGGTTAGACATGAATAATATCCCATGATTTGAGGGGGGATACAACTCTGATCCATAGAATCCTCTATAAGCTTTCCACAATGCTTATGCCTTAGGGAACATTGAGAATGACTAGTAGAAACTCAAGTGATTCCCCGAGACATTCATTAAGAAAGCTAAAAGCTACTACAGATCCTTGGAACTGGAATTCATTTACCGATGGAGTACCATGTTAGAGCTATTTAATGACAAATACTAGACATACTCTAAAGTGTCTAATATGAGAAGGAAAATCCAAGGTTGGAAACAAGTAACACATGAACCCTTGGATGCCACCATGGGTAGATATTATTCACTGTTACATTTATGCCCTAGCCATGGTTATTCTTAGAGGGAACAACTTTGCCACATTATGGATGGGACTAGAGCAGAAACTAGAAGAACTCTTGGGGTTTATGCCCAAGGAAGATTTTCTGAACTGAGAGCTCATCAAATTCAAAGGCTGATATAGCAAGTAGCAAATGAAAAAGGTGAGCTGCAAAAAATGGAAAGTGTAGAAGAGTATAATAGAGATCCTTCCATAAGAAAACGGGAGGTCTAATTTTGTGATGAGGAGTCATCACTCGATGAAATGATGAACAAGAAAACCTTGCCCATTCAAAAATATGTTTCTAATGTTTCAATAGAGGTTGATAAATTATGGGACTCTCTGGATGAAAAATTTCAAACTACTATGAAAATTTTTGAAGAATCTAAAAAGAAAAATAGTAATCATAACCAGAAGAGGCAAAAAAAAAGTTGAACATGCCTACTAGAAAGGTAAGGGCAAAGCTTCTACAGTAGAAAAAGTTGTGGAGATAGATTGCAAAGATGATACTAGTTGTAACTTTTGTTAATATGCACATATGAAGGGATGTTACTCTATGGTGTTACACTTTCAAGAGTCTAAGGTGTATGTATTGAATCTATGACTAGCAAGAAGGAAAGAACTTAGAAGATTGCATTATTCTCAAGGAAATCCAAGGCAGTTCCACCACTACCAACAAGCTTATTATCCAAGAAAAGCTCCACCACAACCATATGAGCAATACCAACAATGGTACTAACCATAATAGTGGGAAATGCCACTACCAAGGCAACAATACCCTTATAAGAAATAAGATTCATATAAATACTATGTTTAGCAACCTGTCTCTCCAAAATGTTTTGCATGCCACACCTCATTTTAGCATTACTATTACCCTCTAGAGTACCATTGAACATGTTTATTATGTACTCAAGGAAAGAAGCCATATCCATACCATCCTCTGCATCCATCTGCACACATCCCTCCACCCTCAACCCAACTCAGTTACCTCTTGCTCCATCCATGCAAAGAAAAATTCCCCCATAGCCATAGCAATGAAATGCTACGAGGGTTGTACATTCATAATTAGCCTTATAGCCAAGTGGTTTGGGTAATAATTCTAGGAAATGACCCTTCTTTCAATCCAATAGTCCTCCCAAACCCTCACAACCTAATGCAACTAGTCACCTTGTATCTCTAACATCCTCATCCTCTACATCAAATACATTTGAGTGCCCTTCAAACCAAGTGCCACCTCATATCTACACTATAATGCTAACTCATGCTATTTTCAATTGGATCAAGGCTAAAAATCTTCCCATGAAAAGATCTAACCCAGGAATTCCTCTCATGTACTTGCAAATTACTGGACATGAGCCATGCAAGGCTCTTCTTGATTCTAGTTCTAGTGTTAATCTCATGTCCCATGACATGTACAAAGCCTAGAACCTACCACCTTTCAACAAGAGCAATATCTATTTAGAATTTGATGAATCATGATTCATTAGGTCATGATATCACACCCACAATATCGTATATGTGATATCATGGTCTAGCTCGCGATATCGTATACATGATATCGTGGCTCCTGTGCAAGCCTATAAATACACCTTAGGTGCATGATGGAGTAGGGAGGTTCTTATTTAGAAGTTATTTTTCATCTTTAGCTTTTCTCAACCCTTTCTCCCAGTGCATGCCTGTAGTGTGATGATTGTAATTGTGTGACACCTTTATTCGAGTGTGACGTACTTGGACATGCACATGATCAAAAATAAAGATCAAGATTACTTCATCATTGCAGCATTCACTTAGTTTAATTAATTAATTGTTATTGCTCTTTATTACTTTCGTAGTTAATATCTCTTCACCCTAAACTTCTTAAATACGGAATGAGTACGACTTAATCATGAGCATTTAAGTATGACCACTTGGTATCCCAGTAGCATACCTAGGACATGCGCTTGGTAATCCCAGTGGTAGTTGTGCACGAGGTCCAAGATGTGTA
>MNCI01001704.1:525678-551069 GCA_015680685.1 Gnetum montanum | reverse complement strand
AATTCATTGGAGAACCAACGAATTATATAATGATGAAGATGAATTTTGGAGTATCCAATCTAATGTAGGGGTCTCCTATGAGCATAAACATAAACAACATCATCCCAACTCACAAATGCATAACATACCTAGTGATGATGAACCCCTACTAGCCACTACAAGCCTAATGAAAATACAAGAGGCTGTTCGAATATCCCGTAGGCATCGTAAGGAAAGTCTTCTACCTAGGCTTGACTTAAACAACTTTCCTAAGTTTTTAAGTGGCTATGATTTAGATCTACAACAACATTTATGAGCCTTCTATGATGCTTGTATATGGAATAACATTGATAATGGATGACAAAAACTTAAGCTCTTTTCAATGACACTCGTTGGCCAAGCAAAAGTGTGGTATAGATCATTAAAATCAAAATCAATTTGTAGTTGGCCAACAACTGTAGAACTCTTTACTGAATGATATCAAACTTATGCAAGAGTGTCAGCCTTGAGGAAGCAAATCCAAGAGTGAAACAAGTGCAACATGAATTCTTGGACATGGCCTTAGAAAGATATTATGCATTGTTAAACAACTGCCTAGGTCATGAGTTCTCAGAGGAAAGGCTCATGTACCATATCATAGATGGGCTCCATAATGAAACAAGGGAAACCCTAGGGATGTATGCCCAAGGTCAACTACATGAGCTATGAACCCATCAATTCAAAGAGCTTATCAAGTGGGTAGTAAAAGAAGAAGGAGAAATGGCTAAATGGGAGAATGCTGAAAAATCTCATTAGGCCCAAAAATCAACAAGGGCCCATGATTATGAAGAGGATAAATCAACTCACCACAAGGAGGTGGAACCATATTTCCAGTACTACAATCATTGGATGAAGTTGAGGCAAAGATCAATAGGATGATGGAATGGATACATGAAAAATGTGAAGAATATGCCAACATTATTGGAGATAGAGTTATAACAACCCAAGAAACATGATAAAAAAACATTTAGACAATTAGAAATAAGGGTTGAAGAAAATAAGAATTTAATTGCCAATTATACATATCAATGTAATGTTTGCCTATACAATCACCCCAAGGGCCAATGCCCAATCTTGTCATATTTTCATGAGCATTGGGAAAGAATGTTACATCCAAAGTTCATACAAAAATATTGTGTTTAATCACAGTGGTAACAATCTCAGTCATGGGGGAGGCCATCCCCAAACTAGTTACACCCTTCATACCATCTGAGCCTAAGTGCTTATCAAGTTCAACATCCTATTTTCCCAATTGGGTCAACATCCTCTATCTCACCACATTATTATTATTCTCCTCAATACCATCAACCCGTATCCTCACCAAGAGGACCACCACCTTGGGTACCTTACACTTCTCCTCAATTTCAAAATTCTCATCCTTCACCTCCTTCTACATCACCACCAATTGTACCTAAAGGGTTTGCACCACAACATCAACCCATGAACGTTACTTGTGCTTCTACTATCAATAGTAGTGGGAATCCTCTACAACATCGAAGGCATCCCTTCTTTAAAAATGACTATAGAAAGGGACACCATAGTTCAAAAACCACTGCATTTTCCAACTCAACACAAGTCCAACACTATGGTGCATCTTCCTCTTCAAACCCAATGCCTCATGTTACCTTATCAGGGCTACCACTCAATACTCCAACAACCATGCGACCCATGAATATAGCCATATGGGGAGACATGTTGATCCTTGCATATCATTTTATAGTCACAAGTACCATAGTGGGTCAACTCCTTATAAATTAACCACATCTTATAACTTGCCCCACTATGTCAACTCTAATAAAGTGTGTGAACCCCAATGGGGTAAGTATGAATGAGTCCTAATATTTCCAACACGCAAGGATCCTAACCTTCCATTTATTAATTCTAGCCATGCTCAACCATTTAGTTATGGGGGGTATCCCCCATTCTAGCAACAGAAAAATTAATAAATGTTTTCCTTTTCTTTAATTTTACATTTTTTTTGTTTTCCAATTTTTCATCTTTCAATTTATTGTTTTATCTTTTTGTCTTTTTATGAGTAATCTCATCTATGAATAAAACACTCATGTGACTCATTGGTTAAGGTGTTGTTCTTCACTATCAAGTCTCAGGTGACTAATTACTTGAACAGAGAGCCCATAACATCCACCTACCCATTCCATTAATAAGAGGTTCTATCCTAGGTACAATGACATTTCTAATCATAAAAACTTAAAGTAATTTTGTGCTCATTATGCCTAGAGCAAAGAAGGATGGACCAAGAGGGAATGACTAGGGTATGACATCAAGGGGACTTGTGGATTCTCTTTGGTGACATCTATAGGAGTTACCATGTAGCCTGGTTGTACTACGATCCTTGAAGATCTAACAAAAAATGGAAGTAAGAGTAATCAAAAGGCACTCAATCAAGGAAAATAAATGCTATTCTAGGGGGTCCCACTGGAAAGACATGCACACATGCTTGAAGGTAGGAAGCTTCTTTGGATTAAGCATTGACACAAAAAAAAACATGTGTGCCACAAAGCAAAAATTACTCCTCCCTTGAATGAAACACCAAGTGATCGTACGCCTTGCTATCATGGTGCTCTTATGGTTGTCTATCATTGGATGAAGCAATGTGATTTCACTGATCAGAAGAATGGACTTGGTCCTAATTTTTGAGCGATAGGTTAATGACACATTAATCATGCCTTACACTTAGGATTCATTATGCCCTAGGCTAGTTACCTCATGTCCCAATCTTTGCAATCCCTTCTATAATTTGCCTCACCTCATTATTCATGTATTTGTGAACCATGTCTTGTGTAGCATTGAATTTATACCTCATCATAGTGGTATCTACATGTGTGTGTTTTGTCTCATCAATGTAGATTACATTTAACCCTTATAGTGCCTATGGACATTTTAAGGTGTGGTTACGTAAGGGCATTATAGGTTGGAACTTGCTTTGGGGAGGATCCACTTGCATGACGTTTCTAATTTTCACTCATCACACATTACCCTCACATCATTTTACACCCTCCAAGTATTGCATTACCAACATTCTTCTTTCCCTTATCATCCTTCTAGTTCAAACGTTCCTATGTACCAACACAAGTCCTTTTTCCTCATACTCTTCATGACTTCCACTACCAGATTTTATACCATTATCCTTTTTGTGCCTTTAGGCCTAATCAATATTACCCTAGACCCTTTACATCAACTTCAAGTCCATTTTTAAGTTAGGAATTTTAAAAATTTATCAATTTTCCTAAGTAACCTACTTTAAACAGACCACGATATCGAGTAGGCGATATCGCGTTGGACGCGATATCACAGTCACACTATTGCATATGCGATATCGCGTCCCACAAAAACTATAAATATGCCCCCCAACTAATGTCAACATCATTTGTAACTATTCACATAGGGGAGTTTTTCAAATTTTCTTCTATGACTTGCAACTTGCGTATCTCTTGTTCTAATAGTCATAACTCGCTCACTAGTGCTCCAATTTTCATTCCGCTCGAACCTATCTAAACCTAGAGTGTTCAACTTAGTCGTGGGGGAGGGGTACACTCTAAATTAGGCACAAATTTTTCAAAATTTTCATCACCAAAGGACACTATCAAGGGTAATTAAATATACAAAAATGATAAACATGTGCCAAAAACAACTTCATCTCCTCACTTACACTGGGAAATTAAAATTGTGAAGCCACCTAGTCAAAGTGGGCCAAATATTAAAACCTTTTGGGGACATTTTCACAAAAATTCCTAACTTTAAATCACATGGAAGAAGAGAGAAATTCATCAAGGAAAGAAGTAAGGTATAACTTAACTTTGGTAAGAAACCTTACTAATGACTGACCTTGTGTGATTGCACATGGCCCCAAAGCATGGACAATAAGAAGGACCCTCTCAAGGTGTGTTCAAGTGACCCAGGAGAGGTAGAAGAGAAGTGTCTCCTAAAAAACATGTAGAGTAGGAGCTGCAATCATTTAGCATCCATCAAGAGACTCCTGCTACTATAAAATTGGAACATGCAAAAGGAGGAGCTACTGCGGCGCCTGAACAGGGACAACAACTCACGTTGTCCTCGAAGTGTCTTCAAGCCATCCATGAAAAGTCCATGTTGGCTATAGTGATCATGGAATTAAACTTTGGACCTTTCACATAATTCACTCCTGAGGCTGTTAGGGACCAACTCAAAGGATCTCCATTATGGCGTATCCTCTTTGAAAGTGGTGCCTAGTACTTAGGAGAAACGTACCAATTTTGGCATAATAAGGAAGAAGGCACCACAATCAAAATTTGTGGTGTGTCTGTAGATTTTTCTACCAAGGCCATCTCAGAAGTGTTGAACCTTCTAAATACAAGGCCAAAAATTTCTCACCTATCCACTCACTCTGATGTTGATGCGTGAAGGGTTTGGTTGGATAGGGCATATGATAAAGAAGACAAGCCATATTGAGAGTTGACGCTGGAAGAAAGGATATACTTCAAGATTAGTGCTTATCACATATTCCCCACGAGAGCATTAAAAAGAATCTCAACATATGCAGTAAGAGAAAGTGCAATATTGATGGGAAAGGCTAATGCCAACCTTCCTCATCTATATCTCATGGAGATCTTGAGGTAGTTTGAAGAATGCAAGATAGGGAAGTTCACATTGCCCTCCCCTTGTCTCATCGGGAAGCCATGCAAACATGCTAGTATTCTAGGATACACCAGTGATGTCCTCAGAAGAGACTAAAATGCTTCGTTCACTAAACTGCTAAAGCCATTAGCTCCAAGGAAAAGTGATGGTGAGACACTGGAGCTAGAGCAAGAGCAAGAATAGATCATGGGGTCCACTAAAACTCAAACTATAGGGCATAGCTAGCTTCCAAGCACAAGGCCTAGTCAACAACAAGAAGAAGGGCCCAGCATGAGCTAGTGAGATCAATTGTCACCACCACCGTAGGATTACTAACTGTCAATGAGCCACCTCAAGGCCATCACTGAGATAGTCAGTTGGGGAAGTTGTGATCATGCTAATCTCTTCCACATCATCGACAATACTTTATGGCCCATAGTTTCTATTGATCATGCACGGGGTGAGGTGTCCATCCAAATAGGAGGAGGGGAGACTCATTGGTCACAATAGATTTTAGAAAACACTGCGTCTTTCCAGGTGCAATTGGAAATAGGTGAAGTGGCCACAGTGGTGGTCATGTAGCACTAGGATGCAGTGAAGGCCACAGAAATGCTCGTAGATCACATTAAAAAATCTTTCAATGTCCTTGTTATGTCATCAGTAGATTTCACAAGAGCACAAGATGCTCAAACTCTAGTCAGCCCCTCAATGACTCCTGTGGAGCATGAGGATGTCCTTGATCAATTGCTACAAATAGGACAAGTAATGATGTCCTTGTTTGACATTTCACAAGATGTCACAATAGCACAATCAGACCTCATCTCCACCAAAGGAAAGCTAGTCATGGCAGAGATCAGGGCCAAGCACATGAAAGTGGAGTTGACAAGACTCTAGGAGAGGCTCATCACCCTACAAGCTACATAGCAGGACCCATCTCAATTTATTCCCATAGAACATATGGACACTTTTAGGATAGAGCAGCTTAATGAACTATTGGGGGATAATGAAAGAGTTGCAGAGGAGAAAGAGAAGGCTAACTGGGATGCCTCCAAGGCACAAGCACAAACCTACATGCACACCAAGGCACTCAAAGCCTTATAGGAGGAGAATAAATAGCTTGCTACTAACAATTTTCGGTTGACCACTGTAGAGAAACAAAAAAATGTTCTTGAGAAAAAATTTCAACAATTATGAGAACAATTGGTTAGGATCAACTAAGACATGAACTATTTGGCTAGAGAGAATCAAACCCTATCAATGGATGAGGTATGTGCAATTCATCAAAAGATGGCCATTGAAATAAGCGTGTGGCAAAATGAAGCCAAGCGACATGAAAAATTAAAGGAGCACTTCAGAGACCAGGTGGGAATGTACAAGCAAGTCATATAAAAGGAGATCCATATGGCAAAGGCCCACATCAACACTTTCAGTGCTCAACACACTGATTGGTGGGTCATATTGGACACACATGCATTTGTCCACTAGGCAAAACTTAAAAATCAGGACTTGCAAATTCAAGATCTCATAGAGTACATGGAATTGGCAAACTAGCAGTATGCCAATCTAGCCATGTTGATAGTAGGACGTCCAAGAATAGAGCTCAAGAAGAAGGTAGCTGCCACCTACACCAAATATGAAATAGAATTTACGAAGCACAAGAAAATGTTGTAGAAGCTAGAAGTCACAAATTTTGAACTAGAGTTGGTTAAGACCAACTACCAAGGCTAGAAAGATGTTATGGCAGACTTGGCTTGATGGCTTATGGATTTTCTAGAGTACAGGGATAAAGCTAGAGCCTATGAGGAGGAACAACGGTTGTTTATGACCTAGTACATCAAAGCAAATAAGATGCTCTTGCAACTACCATGTGCATGGAAGGTGTCGACTCCATCAAACATTGGAGCATTAGCATGGATGACACAGGATCCCCGAACAGAAGAGGAACAGTTCTAGGTACTAATTTAGAGTCATAAAATTCCAAAACCTAGAGCATGGGACAAGGGAAAGTAGCCCATGGAGGAGCCACCGCCACCTGGAACCACATGAGCCAAATGAATNTTTAACTCGAGGACGAGTTTTCATTCATTCATAGGGGTATGATGAATCATGATTCATTAGGTCACGATATCGCACCTACGATATCGCGTATGCGATATCGTGTATACACAATATCATGGCTCCTGTGTAGGCCTATAAATACACCTTAGGTGCATGATGTAGCAGGGAGGTTTTTAGTTAGAAGTTATTTTTCATCTTTAGCTTTTCTAAACCCTTTCTCCCAGTGCATGCCCACAATGTGATGATTGTAATTGTGCAGCACCTTTATTTGAGTCTCACATACTTGGACATGCACATTACCAGAAATAAAGATTGAGATTACTTCATCATTACAACATTCACTTAGTTTAATTAATTAATTATTATTTCTTTCATAGTTAGTATCTCTTCACCCTAAACTCCTTAAATGCAGAATGAGTATGACTTAATCATGAGTATTTAAGTGTCACTACTTGGTATCTCAGTAGCGTACCTAGGACATGTGCTTGGTAATCCTAGTGGTAGTCATGCATGAGGTCCAAGATATGTATGGATGATTAAGGAATGGATGCTCATCGCACTTTGGATAGCTTAGACTCTCTCTCCCTTTTCCTCCTAGCTTAATTAAAGTTATTTTCCATTGTCTTCAGGAGCAGCACTAGGTTAGAAACTACATCATACACCTCACTCTAGACTAAACCATATGTGATAAAGAAAATACTAGTCTAGGTGGGAAGATAGCGAACTACGATCAGCGAGTAACTATCTAGATACCATAACTAGCCTATCTATGAAGTTCGACCAGATCATGCGTGAAATGCTCATATTCATATGGTTGAGTGTAGAGGTACCTCACCACTCATCAGAATTGGTAGATCAATCAATCATAGTTTCTTTAGAATTAATGGAAGACATTGTGAACATAGTTTACAAGTGGTCCTATCCTTTCAATTTTCTAGTAATTAAGGTTGAAAATTGCAAAGGTGATTTCTCCATCATTATGAAAAGGGCTTGGTTAAGCATAGTAGATACATGTATGTGTATAAGAAATCTCTCCTTGGAAATCTCCAGAGAAAATGAATTTGGATTATTAGAGAAGCACATTCCATGCATCACATACAGTGATAAGGGGTGCAATTGCATGCAAAAGATCTGATTCATCAAGAGTACATTCATTAAAGCATGCAATTAGTGTGCACATGAAAAAAGTATTCAAATGTGCCTATATGTAGTAGCCATAAAATAGGAGGACACCCAATGGCTGATAGCTAACTCTAATAGCAACATACTATGCATGGAACCAACTGAGAGCTTGACATGTGCCTATGTCGAAAGCATGGATGAACTTGAGAAAGTTCATTGACAACTATTTGACAATCAAGAAAATGATGATACCTATTGGGGAGAGACAGAAATACTTGATAATTTCAAGCAGGCGCACCTAGAGTTAAAAACTCTACCAGCTTACATGGAATACACATTTTTAAAAAATGGTAAGCCAATCATAATTAATGCAAATCTCGCTCCAAAACAAAAAGACAAGCTATTATAGGTCATCAACAAGTGGCCAACAACCTTTGCTTAGTCATATCTTGAACTAATAGGAATCAATCCAAGGATATTCTAGCATCGCATCTACACTGACTTAGCCATGAAGCCATGAAGGTAGCCATAGAGGTGGCTGAACCCCAAATTGAAGTAGATCATCAAGGAGAAAATAGAAAAACTCCTCAAGGTAGGGTTCATCTATCCCATTACAGATAGTGAGTGGGTTAGCCCACTCATAATTGTGCCAAAGAAAGATGACAAGTGGTGGGTCTACATTGACTTAGGCTATTAAATATGGAAACATTCAAAGATCATTTTCCATTACCATTTGTAAATCAACTGTTGAACACCATATCTAGGAATTGCTATTATAGCTTCTTGGATGGTTATAGTGGCCATAACCAAATCCAAATTGTGTTAGAATATTAAGCCAAGACAACATTCATGAGTCCCTAGGAAACTTTTGCATATTGTAAGATGTCATTCAATCTATGCAATGCCCCTACAACATTCCAATTCCTGGTCCTAAGTATTTTCCAATACCATATTGGTAGGAGGGTAGAATTCTTTATGGAGGATTTTTCTACCTATGGGGCTACATTTGAGTAAGCCTTGGATTGCCTTGGGCAAGCATTGAAAAGATGTGTTGAAACAAACCTTAGGCTCTATTGGTAGAAAAGCCATCTAATGGTCCAGGATGGCATAGTATTAGGGCATAGAATTACTAGGCAAGGATTGAGGTAGACCTAGAAAAGATAAGGATCATCCAAGGAATTACATGCCAACCAAAGATAGTCAAAGATGTTAGATCATCCCTTGGACACATTGGCTACTATCAAGGTTTCATAGAGAATTTTTCTAGGATTGTAAAGCCATTGGTTGAGCTTATAAAGAAAGATTTTCTACTTTTTTAGACCAAGGAGTGTTAACATGCATTCCAACCACTAAAGGAGAAACTTGTAGAAACTCCAATTCTACAGGCACCAAGTTGGTTCAGACCATTCTATATCATGACAGATGCATCTAATTATGCCTACACAGTTGGATGATAAGAAACATCCATATTACATCCATTGCATGAGCCAAATAATTGTAGCTACATAATTAAATTACACCACAAGTGAAAAAGAACTAATAACAGTGGTGTATACTCTCAACAAGTTTAGGAACTATGTGCTTGGTTACAAGATGTTTATGCACACAAACCATAGTGTCATTTGCTTCCTAATGAACAAGCTGATGGCGAGTCCCTGTATCATATAGTGGCTCATGATCTTGCAGAAATTCAATGTTACAATGATAGATTAGAAAGGAATTGAGAATGTGATCACTAATCATCTCTCTCAATTAAGATGGGGTAATAAAAAGGAGGCGAGTCTACTCTCTAATCAATTTCCAGATGAACTACTCTTTACAAGAGTAATAAAGGACTAAGTACCCACATTAATAAAATGGTATGATGGCATCCTCACTTGCCTTCTCACTTAGGAGATTCCATAAGATCTAGAATTTAGGAAGAACCAAAAATTTCTTGATTGAGCAAAGTACTTCATGGAAATCAATGAACACCTTTATAAGGTGTGCATTGATGACCTAGTTTGTTGGTATGTCCCTGATGCAAATCAATTACACATTCTTCAAGATGCTCATGAAGGCCCTTGTAGAGGCCACTATGCAGGAAGACGCACAGCCATAAAAATCCTGATGGCAGGATACTACTAGCCTGCAATCTTTAGGGATGCCCATCAATTTTTCTGATCTTGTGAATGTTGTCAATGAGATGGTGGGATGGTCGCATAAATAGAGGATCCTCAACAATGGATTCAACCATTGGATCCCTTTGATATATGGGGCATAGACTTCATCGGTCCTATCACATCCATGTCCAATGGAAAGGCATACATCATCATAGTAGTCAACTACTATACCAAATGGGCAGAAGTAGTAGCTTTCACCGATTGTACATCATCCACTATTACTACATTTGTACAACAACATGTTTTAAACAAGATTAGGATGCCATGTGCAATAATTTCTGATGATGGAACTCATTTTATAGGTGTCACTTTTAGAAAATTAATGAAATGCTTAGGGGTTGAACATAAATTAACAACACCCTATCACCCCTAAGCCAATGGTCAAGTAGAGGTAACTAACTAGGAGATCACAAAGATCTTAACAAGAACCATAAGAAAATATAGGAGAGACTGTAGCACAAAACTTAACGATGCCCTATGGGCCTACTACTGAACATGAAAACTCCATATTTTCCACTCTCTCTATGAGTTAATATATAGAAAACTTCCAACACTTCCAGTTCAATTTGAACTCCATACACTCTCAACAACATGTGACCTAAATCTTGATCTACATCTAGTCTAAAAAGAAAGACTGATCAAACTCCATGTGCTAGACAAAAATAGATTAGTGCCTATTTTTGAATGAAGTGCACAAGGCATTCAACAAGCAACAACATGACCAAAGAACAAAAAAAGTGAAATTCCAACTAGAAGATAAGGTTCTTTACTGAAATCCCACACATGTACCTTAGAAAAAAAAATTCGGCCATGACCATTTACAAACCTAAAAGCCCAAATAAAAAGTATTTGGTCAACATCCAACAAGTGAAGTTTTTCCTAGAACCAAGACAAGCTAGTGCAACAAATACCTCAATGGATGGACAACCATGTTCAATTTTTTAGATCTCCTCCTTCCAACTCAATCATGGAGGAGATGGCCATCCATGCTAATGATCCATATGGCTCCTCAATTTTTCTAATTTTTTTTTTCACATTTTTTATTTTGTAATTTATTTATTTTACAACTTTTTTATTTTCAAAATTTTTCTTATTTTTACATCATTTTTTGTTTTACACTATTGATAGTATGTTTGAATCTTATTGGATATTTTGTACTTTCTTATATATTTTACCTTGTTTTATTTGAGTGTGGTTTTTAAATTTTTGCTAATAAAAGCTCTTTATTGCCAACATGACATAGTGGTGTTGTAGCTATTACAAATGGTGGTTTGTGCTTTATGATTGGTTTGCTAATTTTTGGTTTCTATTTTTGAATTTTTGTATTGATGGCTCAATCATGGTTTCTTTTTCATGGAATAAGCAGTGAGTCCATAACATCTACCAATCCACAAACTCTATGGTTTTTCTTGTTTTGGAATTTTGAGATTCCTTTCATTAAATCAACTTTTAATAAATTTGTAACCTTGGTAGTTTCTAGAACTGGGAAGGATTTAAAGATTTGAATAGGATGTGACTTCAAGAAAAATCAATACTCTTTGTACTTTTCTACTTACTTGAGTGCTTGAGTGTTTGTCATGGACTTCCTATCATTCCATGTTCCACTAATAGGAAGTCAAATAAAGTTTTCGCATGATGTGGTTTCCATCCAAAAATCCAAAAAATTAAAAAAAAACATGATGGGAATTCAAAGCACATCCCTTAGACAAATAAATGGGCTACAAGCTCTAGTTATGGAACTAGAAAGACATGTACCCATGCTTGAAGGTCCCCTCTAACTAAGGCCTTCTCTCTCACATCCTACTTCTCTTTTTGTCTCTTTATGAAATCGTGGTTATTTTGTAGGAGCACTCTAGTGTTTTGAGGGGGTGGATCAATCTTGAAGTGACAATGCGAAGTCACTGAAAGAGATTGGTTTTAGTCTGGACTACAGATGGATCTTCTTAGGTCATTTTAAACATTTACTCCATAAGGGACTTCTTATAACCTCAATGTGGAATTCCATTCCACCTTCTCCCTCTCTCCATTTATGTTGTCCATAACCCACATCACCTCCAGTGTGCATGTTCTTGATTCCATGTCTTGGTTTGACGTATTTGAATTCTTAGGTAGAATCTTCTAGGTTTTGGTCCTTAACTTTCATCAACCATTAGTCACCTTTGGGGCCCATGGACTCCTTATGTTGAGGTTATGCAAGGGTAAAAAGGGCATGTGCCTACTATGGGGAGGACCCACTTGCATATCCCGCGGTCAGGTTCATTAAGTACCTTATCCCTAGGCATTCTCACAACCAGAATCATTCATACACCCATCTTCCACATCGGACCATGTGCTCTTTCATATATTTTGTTCATTAAATACGTTCTCCATCAACTTTTTTAATTTTTGAGCTTCTAAAAACCCTCTTAAATTATTTTATCATATTCTTAACTTTTCTAGGATTCCATGAACCTCAATTTTAGTGAAAATTTCATTATATTTTTTGACATATTGATGTTTGAAAATTTTGGCTGATGGGCCCTATATACGAGGCCTCATCGATGGAGCAGACCCATATATGAGGCCCCATATATGGGGTCCCATCTACATAAGTCAAAAATAGTATAAATAGATGCGATCCCACTTAGAAAATTTTACATTTTCTCACAAACACCAAGGATTTTTTTAATTTTTTTGAGCCTAGAACCTTCCAAAGCCCATAACTCACAAACTGCCTATTCAAATCACTCTATTCTTTCACCCCGCAGCTACCAGAGGTAAAATTTTAGTTGTGGGGACCACAAATGTACCATTTTTAATAGATAATTCTTCATAATTTTTTCTAACTCCCACAAAGGTTTAACTAAAAAGCCAACTATTAAAAACTAAATTACAAGAGTTAAACCTTTCCAACAAGCCTTGATGACAATTATAATAAATAATTAATAAGATAATCAATCTACCATGGTCCAACCTTAGCCATGTGTCACTAACTAATTAATGGAAAAAAGTACTTAAAACTTTAAAGTTACACATTACATCTACTAATCCATGGATGTGTTGTGACCATAGATGGCACCAAAAGAAAAGCACACATAGGAAGCAGGACCATCCCAACCAAGGAAGAAATAACCTAGAACAAGAAGAGACCAAGAATAGCCCTAGGAAGAACTACTTGCAACCCATGCCATAGGTCCTCTTAGGGAGAAGGTTAAATTGGACTCTATCAGACAGATTCTAGAACTAGCAGCAATAGCAACAAAACACATCTATCTAGATGATGCACCTGCACAACCAACAAACCTCAAGGTGACCTTAATAGAGGCTTTCCTAAATCAAATCAAATTAAGGGAGGTTCAAAAATTAGTTCTCTAGGAGTTAAACTTTGGCCCTTCCCTAGAGCATGCACCAAGAGAAGTGTAGGATTAGCTAAAGGCCTCTCCCATGTGGCCAATCATCACTTCCACTAGGGAGTGATATGTGGGTAAGAAATTTTTATTCTAGAATAACAGGTAGCCTAGAGAAATAGTGAAGATCAAGGAAATCTTAGTATCCTACTTGTTGCATGCCATTACTATGGTGCTTGGGTTGCCCAAAATAGAAGCAAACCTTATTGAGATCCCAATGTAGGTGAATCCCAATATCAAGAAAGAATGGGTGCAATGGTGCTATGGTGTTGACCACAAGGAGTTTGGTGTGTTCACACTAATAGAAAGGATTTATTATAAGATTTTGTCCTTCCACCTCAATCCCACAGTGAGGCCAAGCAAAATCATTGCCTTCTTTGCTTGAGCATGCATTACTTTGAGTGGGAGATTCCTACTCAACCTTCTACAGCTAATCTATCTAGAGATGAAGAATCACTTTAAAGAAAATGAAATTAGAAGAAAGGTACTCCCCTTCCCATGCCTCATTAGAAAACTCTGTCGAAGAGGAGGGATAGTCCATTACACCAATGAAAATGTCAAAACTATTCTAGCCACCAACTGTGTTAAAATGATGAAGGATAAAATTCCTACAACTACAATTCAAGAAGAGAAGCAACGACCACCACCACCACCACCTACCACTCAAACAATAGTGCCAGACATCACTACAATTGTCCAACAGTTGTGTGAATATAGAGAATGGCTCTTGAGTGAACAAGAGCAAAGAGCAGGCACAAGTGGTGGGGACCCATCCATATATAGACTAGCCATGAGTCACCTTAATGAGGTGGCCCAAAAAATTAGTTTGATGGGTAAGGGTGGATTCATTTTCTCAACCCAAAGAATGTAGCTGCCTGGGAGATTGAATCCAAGTGCCAAAGAGGTCATAGTATCTCTTGCAAAATAAAAATCACTCCCAGAAATCTCTAAGAACATTGTGACCTTCTCGGTGTGCTTAGAGAAGGGTGAAAGGGCAACTGTACTAGTGATGTATCACCAAGGATAGGAGATAGTAACATAAGTGCTCACTAATCATATTGCTAAGATTCTCAATGCACTTATGATGTCTATACTAGACATCATTGCACTCAAGGATGTGCAGATGTCTATAGGAACTATAAGTGGTAGAATAAGCATAACGTAGCATGAGGAACCACTAGATTGACTGGTGGGAATTGAAAAACCACTTTCAAATGTCTTTGACATTCTAGATAACATCACTACAACCTAGTCAAAGCTACTAGATGTAAGGGGCAAGAACATTATATTGGAGGGGCAACTTGAAATAGCTAGAGAGTAGAATAAATACTTGGCTACAGAAGTTGTTGAACTAAGAGCCCAGATTGCTGATCTTGCATTTTTCAACCTAGCACTAATAAGAGATGAAGCTATGAAATAGCTTTAAATCAAGCTGAAAGGGATTGAGGGTGTAATGGAGATGGCGGTTTTTTATAGATCCTTGGCAAAGGTCGCACAACACATGATTCAAAAGGCCTTGGATTAGACCTACCAAGAGGATGTCCAACTAACTGTAGAGAACCATCACTTGCAAAATGTTGATGCACACAAGCAACAATTAACAAATTTCATCCATCAACAACAAGAGCAACTGGCTAGAGCAAACATAGAGCTAAGAAGATCGGTAGTAGAGAATAGGAATCTCTCCATGGAGGAGGTGCATACTCTTCTCCAGAAGACTACAATTGAGGTAGCAACCTAGAAATATGAAGCTCTCAAATTTGAGAAATTCAAAGATCATTACAGAGAGTAGGTTGGTCTACAAAAGGAAGTAAATGAAAAAACATATCCAATTAGCGAAGGCAAAGGCAAATGTAGCCATCCAGCAACTCTAGCAAGGAAGGGAAGTTTGGCAACCCATCATTGATGGAATAGATGCCTACAACAAAGTTGAAATCTACATGAAGGAGTTGTAGGTCTAGGAGATGACAAAGTATATAAAGCTTGCTAATCTCCATTATGCAAATCTAGCCATCTTGACTATCGAACGACCATAGTCAAAGTTGGAGAAGCATGTGGCTAGCTTGTACTTGCTATATGAGGTAGAGTTTAAGCACCATAAGGACACCAAGGATAAACTTGTGGTTGTTAACACTAAACTTGAGGTTCTTAGGGCACGATTCATGGACCAACAATCAACTACCAAGAACCTAGCTGACGAGCAGTGAGGTACCCCTACGCTCAATGATACGAGTACGAGTGTTTCACGCATGATCCAGTCGAATTCCAAGGACTAAGTGATTATGTGCCCTTATGGAACAAGGATGAGTTATTTGATCGTTGTCTTCCCAAGCTTACCTATATGTCATGATTGTATGGTTAAGTAAGCTTGAGGCATATGATTTTTATAGCTTTTATGTTTTTATGTCCTACACTAGTAGGGAAGGAGAGAGATAACTAAGTGACTAATTTAACTTAACTACTCATTAACTAAGTTCTAACTAATCCTAACACCAGCATCTATTCCCGCTTATTGTACACATCCTGAACTAGTGCAACACTATTGGGATTACCAAATGCTAATCGTTACTGGGTTACCAAGTGTTACATGCATGCTCGAAGTGGTCGTGCTTGTGTAATTTAATGATTTACTTAATTGATCAAAATGAATTACTGTGCTAATAATAGAAATGTAAAGTGCATAAAATAAAATAAAATAAATGCATAAGAAAATAAAATAAAAGAAATGCATAAGAAAATAAATCTCAAGTGTTGCAAGGATGAATCAAAGACCTTGTCTTTATTGTCATACACAAGGTGTGCTTAGGTACACAATGCTTGGATAAAGATTCTTCCACACTTTGACCTCCTACTACAGGCACTTGGAAAATACTCTAACTTTCAAACAGACTACAAGAGTTTTGCTACTTGACTACTAAAAGACTTCCTCCCAATTGTGCACCTAGGCACTGTATTTATAGGCTTGGAAGCAACTACTCTAATAATTAGAGTAACCACTCTAATAATTAGAATAAACCACTATAGTAACTACTCTAATAATTAGAATAAACCACTAAAGTAACTACTCTAATAATTAGAATAAACCTCTAGAGTAACCCCTCTCATCATACCCCCACAAATGAATGAAAACTCATCCTCAAGTTCCTTACAAAATATTGGGAAGGTATGGGATTATTGACTAATTGACAACTAATGGTGGAATGGGATGACAGACTTAATGTGCCTAGTGATGAATCAATAAGAATATTACAACATTTTGGTGAACACTCGTACATAAATGACATCCAAGCCTTTATTTGGTAGCTTGTAGAGAAAGAGTTAAAAAGAAAATGAAGCGTGTTGCTGCCAATGCTAAGATTGCACCTTCTGTTGTTTATCCAAAGCACGCCACCAGACTTGCTCCTTTCGTAAATGCTCCAGTTCTAGTCCATCCTGAGTGCTTCCTTTAAGCCTAGTCCATTAATTGCCATCTGCACACACAACACAGTCAAAAATGAGCAAGGACAGATAAACCACAATGCAGTTGATACCTTGCCTCAATATGAAGTGCATTGGTTGAGTTGTGGTTATGGCAAAAATTGGTTCAGAGATTTATCATGGGTGACTACCCAAGGTGTAGGGGTTAGGCAAATAGTAAAATGGAGAAAATTGAAAAATTTATGCTAGGATCCCCATGAGTAAGAGCCAACCTCTTGTAGCTATAAAATGGAAAAACATGAGGAACAAGAAAGATGAAAAATATCAATGGCAATGCCAATAAAATGGATGTCATGGATGGGGATGAAACAAGAAATGATTGATTGCAGGAAATGTTTAAGGAAAAGAACTTAACTGTTGGTGACTGTTTGGGACGCGACCACCAACGAGTGTCCTCGAATAGGATTTAGGTGCTTGCTGGTCTCTGGCAACACCAAGGCCCAGATACCTCCAAATAGACTTAGTAGTTAATGTGAGTATGTGTGTGTGTTGTTGCAGTCTGTGGTTATGAAAAATGAAATGATTGCATTGTGTGTAAACTACAAATGACTTATCTTAAAGAGATTCAGCCAACTTTGCCAAGTATTGTGAGTTGTTGAGAGTTCCTATTTTGTTCAATTGCCTAGTCTATGTGGTCCTTATATTACCTACTTGTAACAAATAAAGTTTTGCAAAAACATTTGAGCACAACTCTGCGAATCTACTTCTAATTTTCCCTAGAGAAAGAGATAGTTCCACAAGAAAACTAGAAATAGAGCAAGATTCAATGGAATTAGACAGAAGAGAAAAAGAAAGCAGATTTGTGTAAAGATCTCAAATGTTTTAAACAAGGTAAAATGATACGAGTAAACACTTCGCAATAAAGCTATCCCAAATTCAATAACTACGAATTGTTCAAACTTCCAAGGCTCAAATAAGTAATTTCTTCAAGAAAAGCCTACTATGCTACCAAAAATTTGCTGTGTAAATTATCACGTACAAGAATCCATTTTGGCTAGATAATGGATGTCAATAATTACAGTCAACAGAACCTTCAAAAGACTTGACAATTTCTGATTGAAATACCACAGAGATTCACTTTAAAGATAAAAGAAGCTATTCTGGTCCTATCAAAATACCAAAGATTTTCTAAACCCTCTTGACTATTGAATCGTTCAACGACATGAAAACAAGCAAAGGCTCTCTTACAAAAATTTCAATAGCAGTTCTTATACGTTGCACAATAACCAAATTCACTACTAAAATGCTCTTAAGGCTTTCAAACACAAGCACTTCTATGGCAAAATTTTAATAGAAATTTTCTATTATGCAACAAGAACAATAAGAGCAATCTAAAAATCCCAAAATTACTTGCCAAGGATAATACTATCTAAACCACTAGCTAAACAATTTAAACAAAATAAAAAACAATAAGCATAACTCACAGGACTATGACAAAGAGGCTGAAATCTTTTCTTTAGCAAGTCATGTTACAAGCAATCTTTCACAATTTCTTCTTTACAATGCTCTTCCCAAGACCCAAAGTGTGTCTCCAAGTGAGAGCTAGTAGTCCCCCAAAAGTCTCCCAAGCGTGTGATAAGTGAGACCTCTTTTCTTCTTACCCTTGAAGCCTTTTTATAGGGCTTAAAAGGTAGTTACATATTTCAAAATATCTTAGCTAACTTCTCTTCCAAGTAAGGAACTTATAACTTGCCCAACAAGTTAGGAGATATTACTTGCCCAACAAGTTAGGAAATTGTAACTTATTTTGGGTGGTTATAACCACCATAGAGATAAAAAAGCTGCAGTTGACAAGTGGCCTGTGTAGTGGTTACAATATTATAGAAAATTAGTTATAACTACCATAGGAGGTTATGACTTCTATTAGAAGTTATTATCACTATAAAAATACAAAAGTCACTTGTTATATATATGTATATATATAATAGAGTTATTAGGATCTATTCGGGAGTTATATCATTGGCCCTTAACTTGATGCTTACACTGTTTTGAATCTTTCTTGACCCGCAATATCCCAAATTTGAAATTTTATCGTCTTCTCGTCCAACTCGAAAGTCTTAATTTTAAAGTCAACACTGATGGTACTGACGTAACTCTCTGCATATGAATCCTCTGTGAATCACAGCAGAAGGCATGACTTTCCAACGGTGGAGTCGTCAACGAGCAAGATCTTGAATAAATAATTGCAATCAGTGCTCATCTTTGGTATCTGCAGCAAATAATGCCAAGGCCGAATAACAAAGCAATTTCAACCTAGCAGATCAATAAGCCAAGCTTCAAAAGCACACCCCCGATTCTCCCGTATTTGCAATAGGCATCGATCAATGCATTACCCAATGCAACATCTGAATCAAACCATGTTCTACATCCCATTCATGCACAAACCCTACATTCCTATCCTCAAATTCACCGCATCCACTGAGCAAACTCAAAACAGTGACCCTATCAGGGCAGACGCCGGCATCCTGCATGACTTCCAAAAATTCGAAAGCCTTGTCCACCGAGTTGAATGCCAACATCAGCAGAGAAAATTACAACATTAGTCATGGCATTATCATTGTCGTAAAGAGCGATGGCAATGTCAGAGAACTACTTCTCAAATGGATCACTGCTGGTGGTGATGTGTTGGCCCAGGAAAGAGTTGCTGATGAAGGTTTCATGGTCGTCCTTCACTGCAATTCCTATGCTGCTGAAATGAGATATGTAGCAATTATTGGTTCTGATGCAAACTACATTCACCATGGCCACGGTGCCTCCCGGAAATTGCAGTCCAACATCAGGTCTCGCAGTGTAACTGCCTCGTACGTGTACCTGGACTACGACTGCTACAAATTCTAGTTTAGGGCTACTGTCTCTGTGAGATTTCAGATCATCAGTTGTTTGCTACTACTTGACTGTAGTTCGATTAGATACCTCCTCTGCTAGACAAAATTAGTGAATGGAAGCATGATGGCGAAGTTTTTCCCATCTAGAACCTGCTGATTTCAAGATGAAATGCCTAAAATTGCGAAAAATGTGATGATAAGTATTCCATGTGCATGTCTAGTTGACAGCTTTGGTGGAGGGCTAGAACCAATTGTCCACGTTATGGGGCCTCCGGGACCATGGCGTTTATCATGGTCGCCCAGGGCCTAAGAAGGCCAGGAATTTGAGTGCCACACTATCGGTCGCATGAGCCATCCGTGGTGGAAGCAGATTCAGATGTAGGCCCAACACAAGAACATCCAGCATCGGTCTTTATCTTCGACTAAAATAGACTCTTTGTGTCCTTTAGAAATTGAATTTACCCATTTAAGTATGGTTTTACAAAGATCTTTGGCACCCCACCAATATTCAATATGAGATGTATAATCTTGGTCAATGGCATAAGAGTAATCTCCACAAACACTGTTGCCAGCAAAATTCTGTGAAGTTGTATAGTAAATTTCACTGCTGCTGCTACAAATGAATGCATCAAAATCTGATACATTTATGCCTCCAGAGCACAAAAGAGAGACTGTTTTAGAGATACTTAAGGAAGATGATAGAATAATTCCTATGGACTTCGATAATGAAATTTTAGAGGTGGCTGCCATCAGTTCTTTAATCACAACCACAAAGGTTGTACTCTTGTCTTCTTGACTATAACTGTCCATGGCAATTACCAATATCTGGTGTTTCCTCCTTATGGTAGGAAATATAAGTGAATTAGTATTCAAATCAGCCTTTTTAGTAAGATCTGATTTTCTCTTTGGAATTGTTTCCCTACTCAGATGCAACCTGTTCCATGAAATGGCCAAAATGTGCCAACATTAAAAATTGCACCAAAAAGGAATGCCAGTGGGTCCTCCCCAAAGTAGGCTCATGCCTTTTATGCCCTGACAAACCCACAAACCAAAGAGTCCATAGGCTCTAGGAATGTCATTTGGAAGCAAGAGTTTAAAAATTACCCACAAGAATTCACCAAAGAAAAATAATGCATCAACCCAGAAATGGACTAATGATAGAACCAACAATGAGGGGGAGAAATGGCGAGAAATTTGGAGAGGAGAGAATGGAATGGAATCCCAAGAACAAGGTTGTGTAAAGTCCCTTGTGTATTTCATGGTTAAGATGACTGAGTAGAACTCATCCCAAATCTAGACTCAAACAAACCACATTCAGTGACCTTGCATCAATACACTTGACCAATCCATCCACTTGAAGCAACAAGAATGCTTCCACAAAGAGTCACCACCATTCCAAGGAAAGTGAGATGGAGAAGCAGGATGCAAGAAAGGGCCTTAGTTAGAGGGAACCTTCAGGCATGGGTAACATGTCTTTCCAATTCCATAACTAGTGCTTGTACCCCATATTTCTTTATTATGTCTAAGGGGTGTGCTTTGAATTCTCATCTTTTTTTGTTTTTTTGTTTTTTTTTTCTTTTTTTTTCTTGAGAACCAAACCATGCAAAGACTTATTTTTATTCACTTAGCTTCCCAATTTTTGAACAATGTCAAAATGGTGAAAAACCCAAGAAAAAGCATCCAAGAACCCAAGAAAATGGCCAGCAAAAATGCATTGAATCCCCTCAAAGTCACACCCTTTTCATCCTTTGAGTCTTTTCTTGGTTTGAAAAGTACCCAGCCACCAATTGATTAAAAGTTTACTTAGAAAAAGAGGGACTGTATAGTTCCAAGACAAAGGAGACCATAGAGTTGTCTGGATGAGTGGATGGTGTGGGCTTATTGCCTATTTTNAGGGCCTAGAATGGTTAGCATAGGTAGCCATCTCCCCCACAATTGAGTTGGAAGGAGGAGATTCGAAATAGTGAGTAGGGTTGTCCATTAATAGAGGCATCATGTGTATTGGTGGTCCTAAGCTCATGCAAAGGTTTCATTTGTTCCATGTTGATCAAAAGTTTCTTTTGTGGGCTCTCAGGTTTGTGTATTATCATGGCCCCTAAAGGAAAAGTTGCATAAATAATATAAGGTCCTTCCCACAGTGTTTGAAATTTAGTATGTTGTGGCACATGTGTGGAATTCTAGTAGAGAACCTTATCTTCTGGCTGATATTTAACTTTCCTAATTCTTAGATCATGACGTTGTTTATTGAAGGCCTTGTGCAATTCATTAGATGATAGGGAAACTAATTGGTTTTCATCTAGCAAGTTAAGGGGTACTAACCATTGTTTCTATGCTAGATGAAGGTCAAGGTTGAGGTCACATGCCATGGATAGTGTACAGAGCTCAGTTTGAATGGGAAGTGTTGGTAATTTATTGTACACTAACTCATAGAGAGGGTAGCCTATAGGGAGTTTCCATGTGGAGTAGTATGCCCAAAGAGCATTATTCAATTTAATGCTTTAGTCTCGCCTAAACTTGCTAATGGTTCTTGTCAATATCTTCGTAATCTCCCTGTTGGTGACTTCTGCTTGACCATTCACTTGGGGATGGTATGATGTAGTCAATTTATGTTCAACCCCTAAGCATTGCATTAATTTCTAAAAAGTTGCACTTGTGAAGTGTGTACCATTGTCTAAAATAATTGCACGCGACACACCAAACCTATTTATGATTTGTTATTGAACAAATCGTGCAGCTATAGATGATGTAAAATCTTTAACAATAGCTACTTCGACCCATTTTGTTAGGTAATCAATGACAACAATAATATAAGCTTTTCCATTGGACATTGGTGTAATTAGCCTCAAAAAATCAATTCTCTAAATTTTGAAGGGTTCTAACAGTTGAATCCATTATTGCAAACCCTCCATTCTAACAGTTATTTCCCCATCATGTTGACACCACTCACAAGATTGGATGAAAATGATGGGCATCCCAATATAATGTAGGCCAATAATATCCTGCAAGCAAGATCTTGATGACCATTCATCTCCCAGTGTAATGACTCCCACAAGGACCCTCATGAGCATCTTGGAGAACTTGCAGTTGATCTATATCAGGAACACACCATCGAACCAAGCCATCAAAAAACACTTTGTAAAGTTGCCCATTGATCTCCATAAAGTACTTGGCTTGGTAAAGAAACTATTTTTTCTTCTTAAGGTTTAACTCTTGTGGTGTTTGTTGGGTGAGGAGATAGGTAAGAATGCTACTGTACCAGTTTGTCTCCATGGGTGATTAATTATTCACTACACCAACAAAGAGGAATTCATCAAGGAAATGATCAAAAATTGGATACTCATCCTCTTTGGTGTCCCATCGCAATTGAGATAAATGATCAGCAACTACATTCTTAATGCCCTTGTGATCAATCATCATTAAATCAAACTCTTGTAAGATTACAAGCCATCGTATGATACGAGGGCTTACCATTGGCTTATTCATGAGGAACTGAATTGCACTATGATCTATATGTATATATACTTTATATCCTAATACATAGTGTCTAAAAATTTTTAGTGAAAACACTACAACCATTAATTCTTTCTCTATGGTAGTGTAGTTAAGTTTTGCACCAGCGATACTTCTACTTGCATAGTCGATGTAATAAGGATGCTTCTAGTCATCTAACTATGTAAGTATGGCTTCTAAAGCATAGTTGGATGTGTCAATCATGATATGGAATAGTTTGGACCAATTAGGAGCTTGTAGAATGGGTGTTTCTACTAGCTTCTATTTTAGAGTTTTGAAAACTAATTCACATTCCCTGGTCCACTCAAACGGTACATCCTTTTTTGTTAATTCCACCAATGGTTTGGCAATGTTTGAAAAGTTCTCAACAAATCTCCTATAATAGCCAATATGTCTAAGGAATGATCGAATATCTTTGAAAGTTTTTGGCTGACAGGTAATTCCTTGGATACTTTTGATTTTCTCAGGGTCTACCTCTATCCCTATGTGTGAGATTTTGTGCCCTAGTACCATGCCTTCTTGAACCATCAAATTTCTTTTTTGCCAATTGAGCCTCAAATTGGTTTCTACACATCTTTTTAACACTTGATCCAACTAGTCTAAGGCTTGATCAAAGTTTGCTTCATAAGTGGAGAAGTCGTCCATAAAGACCTCCATGCCATTCCTTATCTGCTATTGGAATATTCTTAGCACTAGTCATTGAAACGTTGCAGGGGCATTGCACAAGCCAAATGGTATCTATTTGTATGTGAACGTTCCCCAAGGACTAGTGAACATAGTCTTGGCTTGGTCTTCTGGGGGCTATTTGTATTTGGTTATATCTACTATATCCATCTAGAAAACTATAATAGCGATCCTTTGTGATGGTGTCTAAGACTTGGTCAACAAATGGCAATGGAAAGTGATCTTTGAATGTTACCATATTTAGTAGCCTGAAATCTATGCACACCCTCCATTTGCCTCCCTTTTTAGGCACAATAACTAAGGGTCTAACCCATTCACTATTAGCAATGGGGTATATGAACCCAACCTTGAGAAGCTATTCAATTTCTTCCTTAACTGCTTGCTTTAGCTTAGGGTTCAATCATCTCTATGGTTTTCTTCAAGGCTTCATGGAGTGATTAGTGTAAATTCTATGTTGGCATATCCTAGGATTTATTCTAGTTAATTCAGGATATGATCAAGTGAAGGCTTCTAACCATTTATTTATTACCTTAAGTAGTTCTTATTTCTATTGAGGAGCAAGCTTAGCATTGATAATTACTAATTTTCCATTTTTAAAGAACATGTATTCCATACTAGTGGGCAATAGTTTCAGCTTGAGGGGCTCCTATTTAAATTTTTTAAGGATTTCCAACTTTCACTAGTTGATATTTTCAAGGTTAAGACTTGGAAGTTGGCGGTGGACTTGCTCTAATGCATCTATGATATTAATATAAGCACAAGTCAAACCCTTAGTTGGTTCCATGCATATGAGTGAACTACTTTCTTGATTAGCTATCAACCACTGGGTGTCTTCCTGTCATGTGGCTACTGCATACAGGCATCTTTGTATGCTAATCACTTATGCACACTGATTGCATGCAGGCAATGCTAAACTTTGCATAAACCATGATCTTTGCACGCAATTACACCCTATGTCATTGTATGCGATGCATGGAACTTTCTTCTTCTTGATCTTTCCAAATGTATTTTTCTTTGATATTTCTAGGGAAAGATCATGGATTCCTAGGTGTGCATCAATGGTGCTTCGCCATGCTCTTCCAATTATGATTGGGAAGTCCCCCTTACCATTGTTTACTTGAATCACTAGGAAGTCAACTAGGTATGACCACCCAAAAATAATGGTAATAATGTCTTCCACTAGTCCCAATGGGACAGTGATGGACTAGTTGCCGGTAAGGATACTGTTGCCTTAGTGGTGGCATTCTCCATGATTGTGGGTGCTGCCACTATTGACATTGCTCAATCAGTTGTGGTGGAGTTCCACTGGGATAATATGTTAAGGGTTGGTGGAACTGCCTTGGGTTACCTTGAGCATAAGGTAACCTTTAGGGTGTTTGCCTTTTGTTTAATTGTGGGTTCAGTGCATACACCCTAGACTCCTGCAAATGTGAGATTACAAGGCAACATCCCTTAGGATGGTCATATTGACATATCTCACATCCACTATCATTGTCTATTTCTAAATCCACAACCTCTTCAATGATGGAAATTTT